>APFE030687690.1:333172-418121 GCA_000404065.3 Pinus taeda
TTTTGAATTGTTTCCATAAATGTCGTGGAAACTGTACTGGCTTTAAATGGATGTGATAATGCACAAAAGTGTGCAAACTTGGTAAGTCTGTCAACTACCACCATGCTGACACTCTTTCCCTCAGACTTGGGTAAACTTGTGATAAAATCCATTGAAACCTCCTCCCAACGTTGGCCTGGAATGGATAAAGGTTGTAATAGACCCGAGGTCTTAATTGTTTCAACTTTATTTTGTTGGCAAAGCAAACATTCCGCCACAAACTTTTGAATACCCGATTTAAGGCCATCCCAAAATAAATTCCTTCTTAACCCTGTGGTATTTTTTTAAAAATCCTGAGTGTCCTCCTAAAGGAGAAGTGTGCAATTCCATAAGAATCATTTGCTTGAGTTGGGAATTCTTACAGAGGTATAAGCGATCTTTGTACTATAACAAATCATTTTTCCAGCTAAATGTATCAGATGTACTGGAATCTTGTTGTAACTTTGGAATAAGTTCCCACACTTCTTCATCATTCTTCCATTCTTCCCTTGCTTCGTTTATCCAATCTAGTTGGATAATAGAAATGGCACACAATGATGGTTCCACATCCTCATCCTTTCTTGAGAGTCCATCTGCCACCACATTTTGCTTCCCTTTTTTGTAGATGATTTCAAAGTCATAACCCAACATCTTTGTGACCCACTTTTGTTGCTCTTGAGAGGATAATATTTGTTCTAAAAAGTATTTAAGGCTATCATGATCCGTTTTTACCTTGAACTGTCTTCCCATTAGGTAGGGTCAACATTTCTTAAGTGCATGTAGTATTGCCAACATTTCCTTCTCATAAATAGCTTTGTGTAAAAACTTTCCCTTAATTGGATGACTTTCAAAAGTAATGCGTCTTTCATCTTGCATTAAAATAGCACCAATTCCATTTCCTGAAGCATCACATTCCATAATAAAGGTTTTTGTGAAGTCCGGTGTAGCTAAGACTGGTGCTTGGCACATTGCCTCTTTAAGATGTTCGAAGGCCTATGTTGCTTCTGCAGTCCATGAAAATGCATCTTTCTTCAATAATGTTGTTAGAGGTGCTGCTATTCTCCCATAATTCTTAACAAACTTGCGATAATACCCTGTCAACTCGAGAAATCCTCACAAATTCTTAATGGATGTGGGGACTTTCCATTCCTTAATGGCTTTAATTTTGCTAGGGTCTACCTTAACTCCTTCATGAGATACAATATGACCTAGATATTCCACCTCTTGTACTCCAAAGAAACAATTGGATCTTTTTGGACATAATTGTTTCTCCTCCAATAGTTGTAGCACCATTTCAACATGTTCAACATGATCCTTCCGAGACTTGTAGATTATTAGTATATCATCAAAAAATACTAACACAAATTTTCTAAGGAAGGGTTTGAAAATAGAATTCATCAAACCTTGAATGTAGAAGGTGAATTGGTAAGGCCAAAAGGCATAACCAAAAAATTCATAATGACCCTCATAAGTTCTAAATGTTTTTTTCGGAATGGCTTCAGTCTTCATTCTGATTTGATGATATCTTGAACGAAGATCCAACTTGGTGAAGTAAATTGATCCATTCAATTCATCCAGTAATTCATCAATGACAGGAATGGGAAACTTATCTTTAGTAGTGAGCTTGTTAAGCTCCCTATAATCCGGACGCATGCGCCATGATCCATCATTCTTTTGCACTAATATTATTGGGGCAGAGAAAGAACTTTGACTGGGTTGAATTATACCAGCCTCTAGCATTTCTACAACTATACGTTCAATTTCACTCTTTTGGGCATAGGGATATCTGTACAGCCTGATGTTTGGAGGAACATTTGTTGAAATCAGATGAATAGCGTGGTCATGATCACGAATAGGTGGGAGACCTTTGGGAGTCTCAAATACCTTGGAATGATTGTCCAAGACTTTTTGGAGATTTGGATAAATAGATGATTTCGATGTGGAAACATCTAGAAAACATAATTGTGCAATTACACCTCTTTGTTCCTTTTGTAGAAGCTTTTTCATACCGTTAGAGCTGATTATCTTTCTTGGTTTCCTTGCAATACCCCTTAATTCAACTTCCTTTCCTTTCGCAGAAAGTTTCATGAAAATTTCTTTAAAATTAAAAGCTATTGTACCCAAGGATTGTAGCCATTGGACTCCTGGTACAACGTCAACACCTGCCATTGAAATGGAAATTATTGGGCTAGTCAATAAATATTCTCCCATGGATAGATTGATATTATGGTACTTTCTAGAGCAATTTTTTGTTCCTCCATTTGTAGCCATCACTTGACACTCTGGTGCTAGATATAAGAAGAAATTCAATTATTTTGCTACCTTACAATGAATAAAATTGTGGGTACTTCCTGAATCAGTCAACACTATTACCTTTTTCTTCTTGATTTTTCCTTCTATCTTAATGGTTTGAGGAGTGGTAATTCCAGCCATTGCATTACAAGATATGGTCAGATTCATTTCTTCTTTATCTAGACTTTGTTCCTGGAGTATACCTCTTCTTTTGACCTTTGTTGCTCCTTTTCTTCTTCCTCTTCACAATCTATATAGAATAATTTCTTCTCAGCACATTTATGACATTTAGTGTATTTGCTATCACAACCGTAACAAAGCCCTTTTTCTCTTTTTTCTTCCAATTGTTGTGGTGTCAACCTTATAGGTTGTGGAAGACCAGGAGAAACAACACTTCCATCTTTATAGTTGTGAGTGGTATGCTTCCTGGTTGCCATAATTTTGCTTTCCATTTTTCTTGCTAACCTGAATGCCTTCTCTAATGAATCGGGTTCCCAAAGGCGAACATCATGTTGGATATTATCCTTTAAAGTCCCTACAAATACATCAATCATATGCTCCTCTGGAATATATTTTACCCTTATGTTCAATTTTTGGAACTCCTCAATGTGCTCCATTATTAAACCCTTTTGTTTGAGACTTTTCAATTGGCTAAAAAAAGTGTTGCTTTTTGTATCCTCATAATGTGTTGTCAATTCTTCTGTAAAAATTGCCCAAGTGATAATTTGTTTACGAGAGAAAATCCGCTCATACCATACAAACTAATTTGGTTCCAAATATAAAGTTTCAATACGTACCTTTTTTGTGTTTTGCACATTATTGAGATCAAAACATTGCTCCATCTGTAATATCCATGTTGTGGGATCCTTGCCATCAAACTTCCTCATATCAATCTTTGGAATATGGTCGGTATTCAATCCAACATTAGATTCTATGAAATCATGATTAACATGTCTTTTGTTCGCATCATGAGTTTCCTTTACTACCCTTTCACCATTACTAAATATTTCTTGTAGAAAATTTGTCAAATCTATCTTCAAATCTGCAATGCCTATCTTCAAATTTGTGTTCAAATCTATCTTCAATTGTCCATCATAGCTTCCATGCCATTCATCTTAGCTTCCACACCATTTATCCTAGCTTCTGTTAGCTTTTGGGAGAGTGACATTTGTTGCACTTGGTCTTGTAATTTTGATATATCATGTAGCATTTCTTCCTCTTCTTCATGAGTCATGTTAGAGCTTTTAGGTTGCTTACTAGGTGTTAGCATTTTATTTCCTCTGGGCATTAGTTACCGACAATAATTCTCTACTATGCTCTTTGAATTCCTTCATAATGATTTTTCAAACCATGCTTAACCAAGAATTTAAAAAAATCTACACACCTTTTTTCACTTTGTAGAAGCTCGATATTACCTTTGATGTATCTCTGTAATTTTAGATCAACTAGTTTTGAAATTGTGACCTGCAATAGACCTCTAAGTCTTCTTTCTAATTCCATCACTCTGATCCAAATTGGATTCTCCAAGGAAGAGTTATCCCAAATCTCCCATAGTGACCTGATTATAGACTAGTTCAGAAGAGTGAAAGTGTACGACATGCCACGTGTCCCTATTTCCACCTTTGGCTTTGACAAATATATAAAAGAAACTAAAGTCCGTCCTCTTTCTGTACCTTCTGATGAAATTTCAATCCGATGCTCAGAGAGAAAGTTATGACGATTTTCCCCAGGTCACCTGTTTGGAATGTAATTTAGGAGTCTACAAAAAGACCAACTTCCTTAGATCATATCTCCACAAATATAGCGCGAAAAGCTCTGAAATTCGGACCCAAGGTTTAGTACGATGTCTTCTCAAATGGGTTTTTATTTTCACTTCTGAAACGTCGCAGAAAAAAGTTATAGTGGATATTCCACGATGACCTATTTGGAACAGTGAAACCCTAGAATCCAAAAGCTTTGATACCAAATGTTATGAAACCGGCTCACAAAAAGATAGAAAAGATAGATCAACGCCTTAGAATTCAAACTCTTCAAGGGAGCAACCTATTTTACATTACACAAATCAATGATTCCTTGATGATTCAAATGACAAAACCTCCTTTCTATATATAGGAGTCTAAGGAGTCACAATATAACCCAACCGACCTAACAATAATAATATAAAGGCACAAAAATAGCAATAGAGGGATTCTATGGGGCACAATAATAACAATATGGGGGCAATAGGGGCACAATAATATTAATAAGGGATACAACTACAATAGCAATGGGGTAATCACTAGTATTATAGGGACCTAACAGTCACCCATTGTAAACCATAGCTAGCAAAGCTCATGATGGTCAATAATGGTGAACAATGGTAAAGTATAGTTAACAATGGTTTCCGATGGCCAAGCAAAGTGAACCAAACTCAATGGAACATAGCCCATAATGAAAGTTGTATTGCAACATAACTATTAAGGAATGCAACAATTTTATATAAGTGAATATAGATGAATGACATAATGTGCCATAATTCTTGACGAACATTACAATCCAACATAACCCTTGTGGAACATCAATTTTAGAAATAACCCTTGTTCAATATCATAACGTAACGTAACTAGCAAGTATGTAAGAAGTCCACATAAGTCATTCAAGAGAAACATTGCAATAAACCTAACATATTAATATCATATAGTAATATAACATTATTGTTACTTATAGTATTGGACCATAATATTTTGTTGAAGTCAAATTTGTAGTGTTTTTAAATATAAAATTATTTCGAATTCAACTTCTTAATCTTATAATACAACACACGATTTAATTCAAGCCTTCATGTCATAGTGTTAAATAATATCATGTCAATCATGATATGATTTGTAGCATAGAATTGATTTGTCATAGTGTGATTGAATATGGAAGTCAATCTATTTAAATATTGTCAATCATAACTGGTCATGGTCAATCACATTCAAATTTAGTAGCATAGGAATTGATTTGTCATAGTGTGATTGAATATGGAAGTTAATCTATTTAAATATTGTAAATCATAGTTGGTCATGGTCAACCACATTCAAATTTAGTTAATCATATTCAAACATCTTCAACTGTGGTCAACCATTGTGAACCAAAGTTAACTATAGTTAAACATAATTAATCATCCTCTAATGTAGTCAATTACACATTTAGGTAGGTAAAGTCAATCATCTATGTTATTGGCATAACATGGAATATATGAGCATAGATTCAAAATAAAACACATGTGCAATAAGAATGAATTAGTTCATAAAGAAATCAACCACATGCAAGCACAAATACACACATAATGGAAATACAATATATGCATTATAACCACCATGGAAGGGCATGGGAATCAATATTGAAAGAGGATAACTTCTTATTAATGCAGTCACAAATACAAGTATATATTCAACAAGTTCATCGATGAACAATAGTGGAACATTGGAAAATCATACCATCTCCCATAGAAAAACCCTAACCTCACCACAACTCACCATAGTAGGTGCTCAGAGGTGAGTGTCTTTGGCTCTTCAAGCATATATCAAATATAAAATGCTACTCATCTCTCAAGTGTTAAAGTTCTTTTGCAAATGAGTCATGATGGAAAATTTATAGGAATGCGCTGATTGTTCACCTACTATGACATCATTTTCTACCCTAATAACAATTGAAATACCTCAGTGATTTCTCATGTCAAATGAATATTACATTCTCAACTGATCCCTATATAGTTATTGACATTGTGATTGGAAATGTTTATATTATGAGAGAAGCAAAATTGTGAGGAGAGTAGAGATGGTTATTTGAAACCCTAAAGTACCCGTTACCAATGTTGATGCTAAGTCATGAGATAGGGTCACATTGTTCACTTGTTGTATTGAATAACCATTTTCACACTACCATGCCTCATTTTCATGGAAATGATCATCAAACCAACTTTTTTTTTAGCTTTCAAAATTTTGAATGATTTTAGAAGCTTGTATGGAGCCGATCTTTGGCTTATCGAAACCGTAATTGCACAAATTTTTGGATCATTTTTGTATTTGTGAGGAACTCTTGGTTGACATTAAAGGCCAGATTTTGTTCCCTGCAAGCAAATCACATTAGTCATATACATGTTAGGATATTCCGACACATAGGAATAGTTAAGTTCAACTTGGTCTAGTATAGAGTTAGGTTAGCGTTAGGTAAAGTGTGTTTCTTTACCGTTGTACATTTTGTAACTTACAATCCGACGGTCACGATATGTAGTGATCCGACGGTTCATTCTCTCCTCGGTATTACCGACACTTGATCCGTGGCTTGACACCCGATTGGTCCATGAATTCTATTTAAAGCGCATGGAGGGTCATTTGTAGGTTAACCGTGCATGAGAGAAGCTTATGTAAATTTTCATTCTTTTATTAATAAATTGCCGGTAGTAGCCACGTTGGCGCAGGCCGTGGACTGTTTCCCTCTCTGAGGGTTTTAACCACGTCAAAATACTGGTGTATTGATCTGTGATCTGTTTGTGAGCGGTGTCCTTTTGGTGTTCTGTCTGAGGAACCTACCCTGTAAATTTCCTACATGGTATCAGAGCTATTTGAGGGCCGCGTCCGTTGGTGATCCAAATCTGAAGCCGGTAGAACTGCATGCGGCTGTCGTTTCCTAGATCTACTGTTTCTGACTGCTTTCGGGCCGAGAGGACTGCTCTGTTGTGTTTGGAGCATCTGTTCCAGTGAGGAACCCCTTTCGTTTCACGCAAAAAGGTTTTCCGGTAGCCCTATCTGCGTCATTTTTAAGATCTGGAGGTATACAGTCTTTATTTGCAGTTTACTGTTATTTTCTCTCTGCTTATTTCGGTTTCGGTTTATTTAGCTTTTTTTTAACCGGATCTATACCTCTCATTTCTGCGTATGCTCTTTGCCCTGCGACTCTGTGCGATCTGGGCAAATCAGAAACAGAAAGGAAGGATTTTTTTTCTCATGCGTATGCTCTTTTTCCTGCACCTTAGTGTGATCTCGGAAAATCAGAAACATTGAGAAAAATATTTAGTTTTTTCGGCTAAAGCTAATTTTTTTTTTTTAAAATATTTAGTTTTGGGTAAAGCTAACTTCGAGCCGTAAGGTTCGTTTTTCTTTGCATGTCCGTGTTGGGTTTTGTGTTTTGTGTTTTGTAGGGAAAAAGAGGTTTCTCAAGGCAAGCACGCAAACCAAAGCCCCCCCCCGCTCTCTCTCTCTCTCTCTCTCTCTCTCAAATTTTTGTATAGATCAATTGGTTCAAAGTTCTTTTAGAGAGTAGAGGTCTGGGTTCAACTCCTCCAAATTTTTTGGTAGGGGCGGCGTTTTTTTCTTCCCGCACATTCGCACCTTGTCGGCGACGTTCAACAATTTTTTTTCAAAAAGCCATATTACTTCTTCTTCATCGGGAATCCTTTTTCAGACCGTTTTTTTAAAACGCCTAATTTTTCGAGACTATCCAATTGGAAAACAAATTAACTTTCAAATCTTCAGCTTGTAGTTTTAAAAAAAAAAAAATGGAAAGTCCATGCCAAGTCATTCTTGACAGCACTAACTACTTCCAATGGGCATCCTACATGGAAGATTTACTTAGAAGTAAAGGTCTCTACAGAATAGCCACGGCCAAGAGAAGAAACCAAAAGATGAAGACAAGGTTGCAAAATGGGAAAATAGACAAGATCAAGCACGTGGTTTGATAGGGATGTCTATTTCTCCTGATCTTAGATTTCATATTGCAGATCTTGATACTCCTCATGAAGCATTAGAACAAATCACTAAATTTTTTGGGATTAAAAATGAAATTAGAGCCCATCAACTTGAAAATGAGTTGCTTACATTGGATCCTAATAATTTTTTCTTGCATTGAAGATTTCTTGTGCAAATTCAAGACCCTTAGATATCTCTTGGAAGGTGTTAAGGTTAAGAAAACAGATAGTAACCTTATTTATTCCATCCTTACTAAGTTGGGACCAGCCTACTCTGTATTTGTTTCCACTTTCCATTCTACAAGGGAAGCTTTCATTTGTCAAGGAAAAGACTACAAGGCCCCTTCCTTTGACTCTTTTTGTGATTCTTTAATAAGAGAACAAGAAAAACTCTTACACCTTGGTCTTCTTAATCTTGGAAACTCTTCCAAAAAAGCGTTAGCCGCCCAGCAGCAACCAAATTTAAAGAATCCTAAGAAGTCATATCCTAAAAAGAATGGTCCTAAACCAAACAAGGGTCCTAAGCAAACTCAGTCTCAAAATGAAAGATCATTTAAGAAAAATGATAAGACCAATAAAAACAAATGGAAGAAGACTGATCGACATTGTAACTTTTGTAATCGAGATGGCCATTTAGAATCTAAATGCTTTAAGAAGATGGAAGCCTTGGAAGCCACAATGAAGAAACATAACATCCATGTCGAGCATTCTTCTACTTCAACTTCAACTTCATCTTCAGGAATGGCACTTTCTGCATTGTCGTTGTCAATCATCTCAGTCTGGTTATGCATTAAATGTATCTTCTTCTTCTCATTCTCATGAGTGGCTCATTGATTCTGGAGCCTCTTATCACATGGCCAAAAACAAAGCCATGTTCTCTTCTTTACATGATTGTAACACCAAAAATATATATGTTGGTGATGATAGATCTCTTAATGTTGTAGGGACTGGTACTGTTCATCTAGAAAATGGTCAGTTTAATGATGTATTATGTGTTCCAACCTTATCCAGCAACCTTCTATCTGTATATCAGATAACTCATTCAGGTGAAGGTAAAATTGTTGAATTTTCACCTCATGATGTTGTAATCAAGGATCTAAGAGATCCCAAACAGATTCTAGCTACTGGTATTGCTGATGATTCCACAAGGTTGTACAAGTTTCACAACTTTGGGTCATCAAATCTTCCTTCAGTATTTGTTTCTCATAATGATGAAGTGAGCAAACTTTGGCATGAGCGATTTGGTCACTTAAACTATCGCTCCCTTCAGCATCTATGTAAAGAAAATATGGGGACAGGTCTTCCTATGGTATCTTGCAGAGATGGTGTTTGTTCCGGATGTGTACTCGGAAAACATCATCGGGACAGTTTTGAAAAACGTGCCTCTTGGCACGCCTCAGCCCCTTTACAGCTTGTTTACAGTGATTTGTGTGGTCCACTTCCTGTTGCTTCATTCTCTGGCTGCAAGTATTTCTTGACTTTCATTGATGATTTCTCCAGACGCACTTGGGTATACTTCTTAAAATTCAAGAGCGAAGTATTTAACACATTTTTGGCCTTCAAAGCCTTTGTTGAAAAACAATCTGGACATCAAATTCTTAAGCTAAGAACTGATAATGGTGGAGAATATGTTAAAAACACCTTCATCAACTTTTGCACCGAAAATGGAATTCAAATGCAACACACTGTTCCATACACTCCACAACAAAATGGTGTAGCTGAAAGGAAAAATCGCACCTTAAAGGAAATGGCTAACTGTATGCTGCAATCTAAAGGACTCAGTCTTAGTTTTTGGGCCGAAGCAATTAATTGTGCAAATTATATAATAAATCGCACTCCTACTAAGGTTCTAAAGAATATCACTCCAGAAGAAGCTTGGAGTTCCATTAAACCAGATGTAAGTCACTTTCGTATTTTTGGAAGTGAAGCATGGGCCCATATTCCAGATGAAAAGCATAAAGCTTTAGAACCTAAGAGTGAGAATGTACTTTTGTTGGATATTTTGAAGATGTAAAAGGTTATAGACTTATTCCATTTAAGTCCAAAAATGTTATCATTAGAAGAGATGTAAAATTTGATGAAAATAAATCGGCCTGCGAGCCTAGTCCGGCGGATGTGCCACCTCTTCCTATCTCTTCTACTTTTTGAAAACATTTCTTCTTCAGATGATGAAAGTGAGGATGATAATCCTCCACCACCTTCTCAGGATCATCCTTCAGCTCCTTCAGCTCCTTCATCTCCTTCACTTCCAAGATGGGTCCGCACTACTCGGGATGCAGCATGATCTTGCCGGTGATCCTACAGATCAGCGGACGTACACGTTTCTCAGTTTGAAGAGGCCTTTCTTTACTAAGCTCAGCTCCAGTAAATCATAATCCTGGACACTTTGCAGAGCTTCAGGCAATCCCACATTGGGAAGTAGCTATGAATGGAAGAATATCATTCATTGTTGGCAAATGATACATGGGATCTTGTTCCTCTTACCAAAGGGACGCAAACTTTGTAGATGTAAATGGTTTTTACAGAACAAAAGTATGGGACCAGATTGGGAAAGTTGATAAACATTAAAGCTCGTCTGTTGCTAAGGGCTTTTTCACAGGTTGAAGCATTGGACTACCTGAAACTTCTCCCCTTGTTGCCAAAATGTAACTTATCCGCCTTTGTTCTTTCCTTGCTGCCTCTTTAAAATGGAAAAGATCCATCAGATGGGATGTTAAATCTTGCCTTCTTGCATGGGGACTTGCATGAAAAATCTATATGGAACAACCCATTGGCTTCATTCCAAACAGACTCCAGCCTTGTATGTCAACTTAAGAAATCTCTTTATGGTCTCAAGCAAGCTCCTCGGGCTTGGTATTCCAAAATGGATAGCTTTCTTTTAGAATCTGGCTTTTTCTAGGTGTTATTCTGACAATACTGTCTACACCAAGAAAGTGGGCAACTCTCTTATCATCCTTGTTCTTTATGTTGATGATCTTATTCTTACTGGTAGTGATTCCAACCTTATAAACCATGTGAAGTCCAGCCTTAAAAAGAAATTTGAAATGACAGACTTAGGGCACTTACACTATTTTCGGTCTTCAAGTCTTGCAATCCAAGGAGGTATTTCCCTTTCCCAGTCCAAGTATGCTTGTGATATTCTTCGTCATTTTCACATGGAAGATTGTAAGCCAGCTCCTTCTCCCTTTCAGTCTGGATTCAAACTTTCAGTCTCTTGTACTTCTCCTGAAGTTGATGCTACCTTATACCGTCAACTTGTAGGAAAACTCTTGTATTTAACCCATACTCGTCCTGACCTTTCCTTTGCTATTGGCCTTGTTGCTCGTTTTTTGCAAAACCCCCGTGAAAGTCATTGGAAAGCAGCTAAAAGAATACTTCGTTATGTTCGAGGTACAATTCAGTTTGGGATTCATTACGTTGCCAAAGCAACTCCTCTATTAGTTGGTTT
Organism: Pinus taeda; assembly: GCA_000404065.3. NCBI lineage: Eukaryota > Viridiplantae > Streptophyta > Pinopsida > Pinales > Pinaceae > Pinus > Pinus taeda. The sequence continues at coordinate 344,641 of APFE030687690.1, forward strand.
CACTGATTCTGATTGGGCTGGTGACCCTGATGATCGGAAGTCTACTGCCGGTTATGTCTTCACTCTTGGTTCAGGACCTATTACATGGGCTTGTAAGAAACAGGCTGCCATTTCTCTTTCGTCAGCAGAAGCAGATTATCGTGGTGCCGTGGAAGCTAGTAAGGAAGCCTTGTGGCTTCGTCAGATCCTATCAGAATTGGGCTTTGAGCAGCAGCATCCGACTACACTTTGGTGTGATAATCAAAGTGCCATTCAGCTTTGCCAAGATCCAGTTCAGCATCAGCGCAGCAAACACATTGAACTTCACATGCACTTCATCAGAAAGCTCATTCATGACCATGTTCTTGAAGTGCATTATTGTTCAACAGATGATCAGGTTGCAGACATCTTCACAAAGGCTCTCACAGAGGCGAAGTTCACTAAACTTCGATATATGCTTGGAGTTCAGGAAGTTGTCACTAAGGGGGGATAGGCTCTAGTGCCTCCTTTCTTCTCCTATTGTGTCATATTTGTAAATCCTTCAATCCTATCCCAAGTTGTTCTTAAGGGGGGATGTTAGGATATTCCGACACATAGGAATAGTTAAGTCAACTTGGTCTAGTATAGAGTTAGGTTAGAGTTAGGTAAAGTGTGTTTCTTTACCATTGTACATTTTGTAACTTACAATCCGACGGTCACGATATGTAGTGATTCGACAGTTCATTCTCTCCTCGGTATTACCGACACTTGATCCGTGGCTTGACACCCGATTGGTCCGTGAATTCTATTTAAAGCGCATGGAGGGTCATTTGTAGGTAAACCGTGCATGAGAGAAGCTTATGTAAATTTTCATTCTTTTATTAATAAATTGCCTGTAGTAGCCACATTTGCGCAGGCCGTGGACTGTTTCCCTCTCTGAGGGTTTTAACCACGTCAAAATACTGGTGTATTGATCTGTGATCTGTTTGTGAGCAGTGTCCTTTTGGTGTTCTGTCTGAGGAACTTACCCTGTAAATTCCTACAGTTCTGATACCATGTTGATTTTCTTAGTGCAATTGGGGTTAGCACAAGATTTCTGAAATTCTAATAATTACTTTTGATGTATATCTTCTTTTAACTTATTCCAATATATCATTCAACAATTATACTTCACAAATTCAACCATAAAGAATAGTAGAATAATAGAGATCACAACACACAAAAGAAGACAAGATTTACCCTGGGAAAACCCACAAAGGGGAAAAACCCAACAACCTTTTTCAATAGAGAAATTATTTGCGTTCAATGAGAGACACATCTAGACCTATGGTCAAACCTGTCCTTCTCCTCCATGTCAAGTTACCCTATCTAATCCTGCACTTCGCTCTGCCTGTTTGATCTAGAATTTTGGCCCTCTTGCAATAGCTAGTTGCCCCAGAAACTTTGACCCTACAAAAGTTGCTCCAGTAACCCAAAATTTTTGGCCCCCTACAACAGTTGCCCCAAAAAATGCGAACCATAGAGAGAGACACTTATCCACATTGCGAGGTGCAAGAGAGAGAGAAAAGAGATATTTCAACCTCCTTTGTCCTACTTCGTTGTTCTTGTCCTTCACTTGCTTGCCCAGAAACTATCTTGTGTGAGAGAGCAAATGCCCAAATGGAGGAGGTCGACCCGCCTTTATGTAGTAGTCTGTCTTGGGTGAATGGATGTGTCTCTTGGCTAGGGCTGACTTGACTTGGAGGGAAGCCGACTTGTCACTTTTGGAGCCAAAATTTACATTTTAAAAATTCAAATTTCATCTTTAAAAAGTCGCAATGGGACTTTGACTAAAAATAAAATTTCTTTTTACTCGAGCATTTATAAATATGCTTTACAACGATAAATACAATTACATCAAGTGACCAAATGTACATTATGAAGATTGACCATGGTTACAAATTCAACACCCTTGACTTTTCATTTAATTAATTAACTTATTATTATTGATGTTCATTATTATGTTTATAACAACAATTAATAGTAATGTTAAATTCTTAAAGTAAAGTTGATATTTCCTTATTTTGGATTTTTAAGATTACCATTGATTATTTCAAGATGTTTGAGAGTGATTTCAACCTCATCCACCTTCACATGGAACAAGTAGAATTTCATATCCCATTCAAATTCAGTAGACTCAATAGTTTTCGAGATTTCAAAATTAGTGGGATTGCAACATTTTCATTGGATTTTATCATGTATGAGGTATGTGATTTGTTGGAATTTCTAAGTCTATTCGTTAGAAATTCTTCCTATACTATCTGATTTATTTCTTCCTACTTGTTCAGTTACTTAACAAGTTATTTACCATGTAAATACTGAAAATAAATACAAGTACAATATCAACACATATAGATCATCACCTGAAAGAAACAAGCACGCAAGTGATAGTTATTTTTGGACTAATGTCCTTGGAAAAACCCAATGCGAGAAAATCGGTGTAGCTATCAGAGGGTTTTATAATTAAGCAATTTCAGAATACAATCTGGGTGCTAGAAATGGCTCACCCAACAGAGAGTGCCCTCGGCAGTAGTACCTCTCAATCGGAGATAGATATTCCGGCTAAATCACCATAAATGATCCCACTACAACACTGCAACACTTCTGCTGCTCTCTGTAACTCTGATAGGGATTGCGTCACCCTATCTAGCTCTCCAGCTCCAATCTGCCCCGCAAAATCTCCCAACATCAGCCTCTAGGGTTTGCGTTTGCCTCTCGGGGCTCTGCGTCAGCCTCTGTAGCCTCTGTGTCTCCCACGCTGGCCCTCCTCAGGCTCTGCGCAACTCCTGGCTGCCTTTGCGTGGCCTCTACATGGTCTCTAGCTAGCTCTGCATCAACCCTGTCCCGGCTTCTGCACGGATGCTCTCGGTACTCTCTCTGCCTCTCTGCTATTGTATTCACTGCCCCTCAGTTGCAACTCTGATCACTCCTTCGATTTCCTCAGCAAGCCTTGCCCTAGAAAATTGAATTCTCGATCAACTCATTGTGTTCTCCAATTGATCCTCAAGCTTCTTCTTATACATTTCTCATTGACAATTCAACGGCGGAGATTAAGTCCCTAATCAACGACTAAGATTAGATCTGGATTGATCCATGACTTTTGGACCATTCTAACTCAGTTTTATATTAATTCACATTAATATTTAATTTTCCCTAAGTTTAGACTTAGGGACTCCATTAAAAATATTAATTATTTTAATATCTCCCAAACTGGTTAGATTTTTCCCAAACCATTTTTGGGTCTTGGAGATCTCATGTGCTTTAGCCTCTCCACCAATTTTCGTGGCTAGAGCACATTCGATGCTACCCCAAATCAACAACATTGACATTTAATCAAAAGCACCAAAGCCCTTTATGTACTTCAATGTTGGTGGTTTGGTTGTTAAACTCCTCTATTACAGCCTTAGCAAAAACAAATCCTCATTCAAACTAAAATCATTGATTAGGCATGTTAAACGTTTTCTACCATATTTTAAAACTTGGATTAGGCAAGGCAAAGGCAAATAGTGGTACTAATGCCCAAGATCTCAAAATAAGCAATGGTGGAACATTTCTTGTCATTGGAATTTTCTTGTGGATTTACTCCTAATGCTTTCTTTCAAAATTTCAATAGAATGTGCTACTCTCTATATCTCTTTCTCTCTCTCCCACTCTCTCTCTCTCTATATATTTATATATTGCTTTTCCCCATTTTTTTTGGGGTCACATTTTCAACATGATTCCATTTCAAAAACATGCACCTATTTCTTTTTATTGTGCAACTAGGCACAACTAGCATAGCTTACGATCACCCATTCTATAGCCAAATATAAGGTTGACTATGATGAATTAATTAAAACATTTTTTTTCTTTTTTCATAAAGGAGAAGAGCGAAAGAAATCATTCATGTTTATTAATCCCTCCCTCTAGCTAGGGATTATAGCAACCACATAGCAGTCAAACCACGTTAACCACCTATTAATCCATCCAATTACAAAAACCATAACCAAAGTTTCTTTTAATTTTATTATACGTGTTGAGGGTAGAGAGTATATTGTAATTTACTCTTAAATAATTTGCAAATTTTTAAAAACTATTTGCGAAGTTTATTAAAGTTTTGGTAAAATTAAATATTAAATTTATTTTTTTTAGTTGAAAATTGATTTTTGAATTTTTAAAAATTGAATTTCTAATCTTTTATTAGTGGATGAATAATTTTATGTGGTTTAGAATCAATTTTTTAGAATTAAATTTGCCTGAAGAATAAAAGCTCTAATAGCCAAGTGTCCTCATATATGGATTTTTCCATAATATTTTCTTTCCATTTGTTATCATATATTTTTTTTCTCTGCAAATACTAATTCTATTAACTGTAAAACAAAGTAAAAATACAAGAGGTCGAGGCCTCTGGAATCATCCTTCGAGGACACTCAAAGCAGCATAAACTATTCCTTGTGAGGGAAGAACCAGATACAAAAGCATGAGAACAGATATTGCCACCAGGAAACATGGAGAGGAGGAGAGAACCATCTGCCAAGAGTATAGTACCAGAGCATAAGACCATTACATTGCTCAAAATTCCAGAGACCATTACAAAACTCAAAAAACCAGAGGAAATTGACTTTACTAAGCCACACAGAGAGAATTGAGTCCACATGTCTGAAGATATCAAACCTGAGCCGCGTCCAGAACCGCTTGAGCAAGATCATTTTAATCATTCAAAAAACAAAAAAGGAGAGGGACTAGATGGCCTTAGAATGCGTCGTCTTCATGCTGAGGTGTCTCCACCACCAGACAGATGTTATCCTTCCATGTATCCCCATGTCCAGCATCTTCATCATTCAGGCGCATGTCATTGTCCATCTCCTCTTGAATCCTCAAGACAGCAGTATCCGGAGGCTGAGAGGCACTGGGAGCCTCGCTCCTTTCAGGTCTCTCCCCCTGACCTTTCTCCAGAATTTCCCCTGCTTTGTCCTGTTTATTGCTCTGACTGCTAATTCCTTGGCTAGCTTCTGGAGAGGGCTCAGACATCAGGCGCACGCGAATTGGGGGCAGAGCTTCTTCTTCAGAGAAGAGAATGGTGATGTTGGCGGTAATAATAGGTCTATTCAAATTGCTATGGAAAGTGAAATGAGTTGTTTGGAACCCATGATATGGAATTGGATTGTGAACAGGATCCACAGAGCTGGTAGCCGACTGTTTTCCACGCCCTCCCCGACTTCCCCCAGAGTGACCCCTCTTGCTGTGGCGCACCATGCTGAGGGGGTTCCACAGAGACCGAGAGCGGAGGGAAGAAAAACAATCTAAGAAACCAAAAGTAGAGCCCAAAGATAGGTTACAAAGCACATGAAACCAATTAAGACACAGGCGGTCAGACTGTAATTGCAGGGAGAGAAATGTAGGGGAAGCGGCAGGGGAAATCGAAAGCTTACCCAAGCTTCCAGAGACCAGACCGCAAACTAAACGCCACACTTTCCCAAGTCAGAGATGAACCAGAAACGAAATACACAGAGGAAACTCACCTTTGTTTGCAAGGAACTGCCAGCCTTCGAGACCCGCTTCCAGCTTTAACCAGAGACCCAGATGCAAGGCGCTAACAATGGTAATAAAATCCCTGGACGCCATGGATAAAATAACCAACACCATACCTTGATCCGAACAAGTAGTAAATGCCCAAAGCGTACCAAATCTTCTGCTCTGTGTATGATCCTTCAGAACCTAAGCGAACCAACTGAACATCACTCCCATCAACCGACTTGGCCCTTGGATAATTGCGCAGGTCTGCAACTGGCAGTACCTCGCTCCTCCACTTGTCCTTTGCATCATGATTACACATTGATTGCACCTGCATCCGGGTCATTCATTATCATATTTATTATTAACAACAAATATTTATTAACCTATAAACATTCCTTGCTTTCTTTCTATTAATTGTTGTATATTTTCCTATGTTGCACAGGTTCGCAAACCCGGGGGTGGGGTTCTCGAACTCGTCCCGGGTTCTCGTCCCTAAGTACCAGATTCGGGTACGGGTGCTTCTGAGAAGAACCCATAAGTACCAGATTCTTCTATGAAGAACTAGGTTCTCCATTAAAATTTTTGGGTTCTTTTGTCTTGATGGGTATGGAGAACCTTGATGATGGGTCCCTGGAACCCCAAAATTGGGTTCTTTGGGGGTTCATTGTAGTTTTTATTTTTAAAATTTTAATTAATTTAATGAGCTTTCCCTAATATTCTAGATAGCTAGTTCTTCATCTTGCGAGAGGAATTGGAGTACTTATACCTTTATCCATTCAATAAAGAGAAATAGGTTGGGCTCAAAGAAGGCAGAGAACTTAGTGTACATTCATATCACACTTCGTCTCATATCTCAAAAAGACCCTAAGTAGAAGGAGGGTCCTTTCAAGAGATGGGACCAATACATAGACGATGCTATGTGTGTGGATGAGGAGATACAACCAGATGGCCTTATTGAGCTACCTCCAGTTGCTATGGATGAGCAGGAGCCTCCAGATGAGAGTGATTCCTACCTAGAGAGCATGCTAAGTGAAGACTTGAGTGATGCTGATGACATGGCTTGAGGAAGCCATTGTTCACTATTAGCTATTTTTATTGTAGTATTTTAAAATTTCCTAGTTCTTGTTTGGAGATGCCTTAAGCCAAATTTTGAATGTAGTATTACAATGGACATATATCATGATTCTTATTAATATGTAAACTCCAACTTGCACTTGATATTAAACTAGAAATTTTGAAATTTCATTGTGAATGTTGAATGTTCAATGATGTGCATGTTTAAATATTTAAAGTTTAAATCATAAATATTTTAGTTTTATTGTTTAAAGTTGAAAAATATGCAAATTCATATATAATTTATAATATATATATATATATATATATATATATATATATATATATATTATATATATATATATTATAATATACCCCTGATGAACCCACACACCCTGTTTCAAAAAATGATGTACCCGTCCCCGAACCCACATTTCTTGGCAACATAGATATTTTCTAATAATAATATAATCACCAAGTGTCCTCATAAATTAATTATCCAAAATAAAATTTACATATATGGACTTTTCCATTATTAATATATTATTTCTATTTATTATCATACTTATTTTTAACAAAAAATATTTATAAACCTATAATCGTTCCTTGCTTGCTTTCTATTAATTGTATTCTTTCTAATAACAATGCTTTTTCAGCTTTTTCCATTAATATATTCTATTAATCATAATATTTTTTTGATAGTTTAATTTTTTAGTTGTTGCTGACACTTTTTTCATAAAGCTATGTTATCATGTACTAATAGATTATTAGCAATTTGATTCCCCCCTCGACCAAGGTTGTGGTGCTTAAATTATGCACCTAATATAACTAAGTTATATGATCACATTCACCCCATAAGGGTTCTCTACTTTTTGCATAAGAGGTAGGTCCTAAGCAACAACACTGCATATTACACTTGTTTTAATTTGAATTATTAAAAATTTAACTATATTTTTGTATTTTAAGAAATTTAAATTTCCAACTTTTGATTAGCTAATAAATGGTTGATAGGACATAATTGCCCTGCACAGGGTTTTTTTGTTTTACAAAATTGTCAATGCTGACAATTCATTTTTGTAAATGAAAAAATGTTAATTCTCTGATTGGATAAAACTATAAGGTGTAGTGCATTTTACGAGCTGCTCTGTAGACAATGTTCTATCCATCTCTATAGTGGTTGTGCATATCAAGCAAAGTGTCTTAACCAGTTGCGGAAATCTGCAACCACCATCTGTGGAAATTTGCAACCATGCAAATAAAGTGTTTGGTGGCTGTGTTGGAAAATTATAAAGGCAGAAAAATTTTCTTTTCTTCATAATTCCTTGTGATAATTATTTATCTTCTTTTATCTCTTCTTTAATTTCTTTATGTATTCTTTTATCTTCTTATATTCAAGCAACTACCAAAACATAAACATGAAGATCAAGGACACAGGATGTAGGCTCTCAACTAGGGCAAAAACTCCTCTCCTAGGGGAAAACTAAAAAATTCTCCTCTTACTTTAGAACCAAATCAAATGAGACAATCAAGACCCTTGACTAAGACAAATGCTTCCTTCAATCCACCAAGTCAGCTTCCCAAGATGATTAGCCAAACTCCAAAAGTCAACTTAAGTCAAATTGCGTCAATCCCGCATCAAGCTCAGATTTTGGTCCTCTTGCATCAGATTTTCGGTCCTATTGCAGAACTGCAATTTCGGCCCTCTTCTACAATCTAGTAATTTTGCATGTGTAAGGCAGAATCAAGAGAAAAGTGGTCTTCTTCCTTCGCTAAGGTTCCTCCTCCTTAGCTTAGAGTTTTCTCCGTCTTTCCTAGACTTCTTCACACCTTTTTCTCCTTTACAAACTGTAGATCAAACTTGCTTGAGTGAGTGAGAAAATAAGGTCGAGTAGCACTTCTATTTATAGTGGTTGTAGCTTCCCTTTGAGGCCGACTTGATTACAGGGCAATCTGACTTGGTGAAGGCACACAATACATTTTTGGCTCAAAAATAAATTTATTCTTTGATACAATAAGCCCAAGAACGGTCTAGGACAAGATGATGTGGACAATGACTCATGAAATAAACCCTAGAAGCACACAATGGGTGCTTTGATCCAATGATAAAATAAATAAAGCATGAAACCCATGCTTATAAATAATTTTTCTTTTACAAAACAATTTTTATTTTCTTTCTTTTGACAAATAAATTACAATATGACTTAAATACAATTATGAAGATCGATACTAGTTATATTTCTCAACACTCCCTTTTAACTAGGGAGGTGTTCATAATTGTTCGTTCAACTGGTACATGGTTGACCTCAATTTGAAATGTTCTTAAGAAAAGTACAACAACATAGATAATGCTAGGGATACCTTAATTGTAGAGGTATCCTCCCAACAGGGACTAAGAAGTTATCTAGGCATTTTCAACTATAGGTACCATTAGGCTACAACCTTGGCATCAATCCAACAAGATATAGATACCATGTAGGCCTCCATTCTTTGACACCAACTCTTAGAGGGATCTAGGGATTAGCACTAAACCAAAGCTTCATACGATAACCTCTTCATGGGATCTAGACATTAACTGAGATCTCAATATCAACCAGGCTAGGATGTCTTCCCAAGTACCATCATACATGCAATTTTATGGTACTCGTCTCTCTCTCATAACCAAATAAGAGATATCCACCAATCCGAGCATGCACCTAAAATAAACTAACTTCTTGTTGGGAAGAGATTTTGTCAACACATCAACTACTTGTTCATCTATGGGCACGTACTGTAGCTTCACGACCCCAATCAGTATCAAACTTTCAATGTATATGTTCTTAGATGCTAGTACAATTTTCGAGGTCTTCAATTATTTAGATGCTGCTTAGGTCATCATAATATCCAAACACATCTCGACGAAAATTTCCTTCTTTTGAAAAATGTAACTAGTGTCGGTATTCATAATTGTATTTGAGTCATGATGTAATGTATTTGTCAAAAGAAAGAAAAATGATTTTTATTATAAAAGAAATCGACTTATTAAAGCATGGGTTTTGTTCTTAGGTCAAATGTTTTTAGGTCAAAGCCTCCATTGTAGGCTTCTAGGGTTATGTCAAGAGTCCTTGTCTTTGTCAATATGTAAAAAACACTTCTTCGACTTCATCTATCAAGAAATAAATTTATTTTTATGTAAAATAGGTCATTTAGGCCTCCTCCACCAAGTCTGTCTCAACCTGAAGAAGTCAGCTTAATTAGGGAGGCAAAATCTACTATAAAAGGGCAACAAATTGTCTCATTTGGAGTATGTTCACAAGAAGTTTGATTTGCAGTGCAAAATTCCCAAGAAGAGAAAACCCTAGTGAAGGAGAAGGATACATTTTGAAGTTGTTGGGGAGGTCGACGTTGCAGGACTGCAATAGGACTGAAATTTTGAAGTTGGGGGTCGAAATTCTAGATTGTTGCTGGGCTGAAGTTGTTGGACAAGAAGCGATTGCTAAAGTTTGTTCAATCATCTTGGAAGGCTGACTTGGTGGAGAAGGAAGGTCTTTTGGTTAGGTCTAAGGTCTTGGTCTATTTCAATTTGATTAGTGGAAGAGTTTGACTGGGTTTTCCCCTAGAGAGGGGTTTTAGCCTTGGTTGAGTGCCTATGTTTGGTGTCATTGATCTTCATGTTTTTGTTTTGATGATTGCTTGATGAAACAAAGATAAAAGAAGAACATAAAGAGAAGATAATAAGTCCACAAGAATAATTATCAATATAAGAGAATCTTTCTGCGTTTATGATTTTCTAACATGGTATCAAAGCTAAGGTAAAGAAGGCAGGAAAAGACAACTTGAAGGTTAAGTGAAAGAAGAGTTAAGGAGGAAAGAACAAAAGAAGGTCATTAAGGAAATGATCATATAAGAAGAGAAACCTACTATCCGTAAAGACTTTGAAAACCTCAATGAAGACAAAAAACAAGCTAGAAGGAGCCTTCAACTACAGGGCATGGAAGAAAATGATACATCTTATTCTCGCTAAGCATATAACTTTGGATCTTGTTCAAGGAAAATTGAAGAAACCTAGAGATGATGCAGGAAAGGAGAAATTAAGGGAAACTAACATCTTGGCCATGAATCTGATAGTAGATGGAGTAAAGGACAATCTAATCCCATGCATATCCAATATAGATTCCGCCCAAGAACTGTATGAAGCCCTCTCCAAGTTATTTATCATAAAAAATATTGGTCATATAGCTAGTCTCAAGAATGAACTAAGAACAATAAAGATGACTAAAGATGATATTGTTTCATCATATTTTGTAAGAATATCTAGAATAAGAGATGAACTCCAAGCTATAGATGAAGTTGTACCAGAAAAGGAACTCGTGATTGCTTCTCTACTAGGTCTTGGAGTGCTTGTTCATTAGGAATTAGCGGTTGGAAAGTTTACTCCAACCTTTGAACAAATGTGAAATGCATGTAGTCAAGAAGAAGGTCACATTTCATTAGTGAGTGACAAAAGGGAGGATGAAGAAAACAACACTTCTAATGCCTACTTTGCCCATCACAAGAAGAAGGGAACATATAAGAAGTTCAAAGGACCAAAGAAGAAGGTTGATATATAAAAAATCGAGTGCTACAATTGTCATAAAATGGAACACTACAAATGAAAATGTCCTGAGAATCAAAAGAATAAGAAAAGAGCGAGAACATGCAAATGTTGCCTATGAAGCTTCACCTAACAAAAACAAGACTGAAGAATTTGAAGTCAAGGACTTATACTATTAAGTCTCCTCTTACATATCCTTCTTACTCTACTATTTTAAGTTTTGTAATATGTTTTGATTTCTAGAGTTTGTAGATCTAATATATTATGTTAGAACTTTTTGGATTATTTAAATTGTAGGTATCCCTGAGACAGACTAGATTAAGAGGGAGCCTTCACTATTTTCTAAAGGATAAGTATATTGTTCTTTGTCTCATCTCTCATGTTTGGTTTCCTCTCACATCGAGATTTGTTTGTATTATATATTAATAACCTTTTCGCTATATTCTCTTTGGTTAGGAAAGCTCGCAGAATGCACAAAGGTTATGGAGGAGGCTTCGAAGGAAAGACTTGAATCACGAAAAAAGTCCTGTTGCAAAGTAAGCCCTTCAAGAACTAAAGTCCTATAAGGTTTGTTAAAGAACAATTCAAGGTATGTCTTATACTACAATTTTTAGTACAAGGTTCTCTCTACATAAAAGGTATGACCATTCTCTTTTGAATTTGCTTTACATTACTGACATCGTTATGTTTAGGGTTTTGAATGTTAAGGATTATTGTTAGGGTGACTAATCATTAGATTGAATCTACCTTTGTTATACTATCTCTTGCCATCTGATTATTCTTGTGAAACCCTAACCCTTAGGGTTCATTGTAAAACCCTAGTCTACTAATGAGTTATTGATAAAAATCCTTTTCTTTTAAAGTTTAGGGTTTTGATAATGTTATGGTAAAAACCCTAGTCCTTTAGGGTTTGCTAGGTTATATAATGAAACCCTAGATTTTTAGGGTTTGGTGAATTAGGGTTTATGAGAAAATCCCTTGCAATAGTTATAGTAAGATCATAGGAAAGAAATCCAAGGTGTATATTCTTCTGTATGATTGAATCCCTAGTCTGGTCAAAATTGTTGTATATACAATTTTGATATATTGATGTTTAGGGTTTACCTAATAAAGATTGATATGAGATATAATGAAACCCTAGATTATAATATACCCCTGATGAACCCACACACCCTGTTTCAAAAAATGATGTACCCGTCCCCGAACCCACATTTCTTGGCAACATAGATATTTTCTAATAATAATCTAATCACCAAGTGTCCTCATAAATTAATTATCCAAAATAAAATTTACATATATGGACTTTTCCATTATTAATATATTATTTCTATTTATTATCATACTTATTTTTAACAAAAAATATTTATAAACCTATAATCGTTCCTTGCTTGCTTTCTATTAATTGTATTCTTTCTAATAACAATGCTTTTTCAGCTTTTTCCATTAATATATTCTATTAATCATAATATTTTTTTGATAGTTTAATTTTTTAGTTGTTGCTGACACTTTTTTCATAAAGCTATGTTATCATGTACTAATAGATTATTAGCAATTTGATTCCCCCCTCGACCAAGGTTGTGGTGCTTAAATTATGCACCTAATATAACTAAGTTATATGATCACATTCACCCCATAAGGGTTCTCTACTTTTTGCATAAGAGGTAGGTCCTAAGCAACAACACTGCATATTACACTTGTTTTAATTTGAATTATTAAAAATTTAACTATATTTTTGTATTTTAAGAAATTTAAATTTCCAACTTTTGATTAGCTAATAAATGGTTGATAGGACATAATTGCCCTGCACAGGGTTTTTTTGTTTTACAAAATTGTCAATGCTGACAATTCATTTTTGTAAATGAAAAAATGTTAATTCTCTGATTGGATAAAACTATAAGGTGTAGTGCATTTTACGAGCTGCTCTGTAGACAATGTTCTATCCATCTCTATAGTGGTTGTGCATATCAAGCAAAGTGTCTTAACCAGTTGCGGAAATCTGCAACCACCATCTGTGGAAATTTGCAACCATGCAAATAAAGTGTTTGGTGGCTGTGTTGGAAAATTATAAAGGCAGAAAAATTTTCTTTTCTTCATAATTCCTTGTGATAATTATTTATCTTCTTTTATCTCTTCTTTAATTTCTTTATGTATTCTTTTATCTTCTTATATTCAAGCAACTACCAAAACATAAACATGAAGATCAAGGACACAGGATGTAGGCTCTCAACTAGGGCAAAAACTCCTCTCCTAGGGGAAAACTAAAAAATTCTCCTCTTACTTTAGAACCAAATCAAATGAGACAATCAAGACCCTTGACTAAGACAAATGCTTCCTTCAATCCACCAAGTCAGCTTCCCAAGATGATTAGCCAAACTCCAAAAGTCAACTTAAGTCAAATTGCGTCAATCCCGCATCAAGCTCAGATTTTGGTCCTCTTGCATCAGATTTTCGGTCCTATTGCAGAACTGCAATTTCGGCCCTCTTCTACAATCTAGTAATTTTGCATGTGTAAGGCAGAATCAAGAGAAAAGTGGTCTTCTTCCTTCGCTAAGGTTCCTCCTCCTTAGCTTAGAGTTTTCTCCGTCTTTCCTAGACTTCTTCACACCTTTTTCTCCTTTACAAACTGTAGATCAAACTTGCTTGAGTGAGTGAGAAAATAAGGTCGAGTAGCACTTCTATTTATAGTGGTTGTAGCTTCCCTTTGAGGCCGACTTGATTACAGGGCAATCTGACTTGGTGAAGGCACACAATACATTTTTGGCTCAAAAATAAATTTATTCTTTGATACAATAAGCCCAAGAACGGTCTAGGACAAGATGATGTGGACAATGACTCATGAAATAAACCCTAGAAGCACACAATGGGTGCTTTGATCCAATGATAAAATAAATAAAGCATGAAACCCATGCTTATAAATAATTTTTCTTTTACAAAACAATTTTTATTTTCTTTCTTTTGACAAATAAATTACAATATGACTTAAATACAATTATGAAGATCGATACTAGTTATATTTCTCAACACTCCCTTTTAACTAGGGAGGTGTTCATAATTGTTCGTTCAACTGGTACATGGTTGACCTCAATTTGAAATGTTCTTAAGAAAAGTACAACAACATAGATAATGCTAGGGATACCTTAATTGTAGAGGTATCCTCCCAACAGGGACTAAGAAGTTATCTAGGCATTTTCAACTATAGGTACCATTAGGCTACAACCTTGGCATCAATCCAACAAGATATAGATACCATGTAGGCCTCCATTCTTTGACACCAACTCTTAGAGGGATCTAGGGATTAGCACTAAACCAAAGCTTCATACGATAACCTCTTCATGGGATCTAGACATTAACTGAGATCTCAATATCAACCAGGCTAGGATGTCTTCCCAAGTACCATCATACATGCAATTTTATGGTACTCGTCTCTCTCTCATAACCAAATAAGAGATATCCACCAATCCGAGCATGCACCTAAAATAAACTAACTTCTTGTTGGGAAGAGATTTTGTCAACACATCAACTACTTGTTCATCTATGGGCACGTACTGTAGCTTCACGACCCCAATCAGTATCAAACTTTCAATGTATATGTTCTTAGATGCTAGTACAATTTTCGAGGTCTTCAATTATTTAGATGCTGCTTAGGTCATCATAATATCCAAACACATCTCGACGAAAATTTCCTTCTTTTGAAAAATGTAACTAGTGTCGGTATTCATAATTGTATTTGAGTCATGATGTAATGTATTTGTCAAAAGAAAGAAAAATGATTTTTATTATAAAAGAAATCGACTTATTAAAGCATGGGTTTTGTTCTTAGGTCAAATGTTTTTAGGTCAAAGCCTCCATTGTAGGCTTCTAGGGTTATGTCAAGAGTCCTTGTCTTTGTCAATATGTAAAAAACACTTCTTCGACTTCATCTATCAAGAAATAAATTTATTTTTATGTAAAATAGGTCATTTAGGCCTCCTCCACCAAGTCTGTCTCAACCTGAAGAAGTCAGCTTAATTAGGGAGGCAAAATCTACTATAAAAGGGCAACAAATTGTCTCATTTGGAGTATGTTCACAAGAAGTTTGATTTGCAGTGCAAAATTCCCAAGAAGAGAAAACCCTAGTGAAGGAGAAGGATACATTTTGAAGTTGTTGGGGAGGTCGACGTTGCAGGACTGCAATAGGACTGAAATTTTGAAGTTGGGGGTCGAAATTCTAGATTGTTGCTGGGCTGAAGTTGTTGGACAAGAAGCGATTGCTAAAGTTTGTTCAATCATCTTGGAAGGCTGACTTGGTGGAGAAGGAAGGTCTTTTGGTTAGGTCTAAGGTCTTGGTCTATTTCAATTTGATTAGTGGAAGAGTTTGACTGGGTTTTCCCCTAGAGAGGGGTTTTAGCCTTGGTTGAGTGCCTATGTTTGGTGTCATTGATCTTCATGTTTTTGTTTTGATGATTGCTTGATGAAACAAAGATAAAAGAAGAACATAAAGAGAAGATAATAAGTCCACAAGAATAATTATCAATATAAGAGAATCTTTCTGCGTTTATGATTTTCTAACATGGTATCAAAGCTAAGGTAAAGAAGGCAGGAAAAGACAACTTGAAGGTTAAGTGAAAGAAGAGTTAAGGAGGAAAGAACAAAAGAAGGTCATTAAGGAAATGATCATATAAGAAGAGAAACCTACTATCCGTAAAGACTTTGAAAACCTCAATGAAGACAAAAAACAAGCTAGAAGGAGCCTTCAACTACAGGGCATGGAAGAAAATGATACATCTTATTCTCGCTAAGCATATAACTTTGGATCTTGTTCAAGGAAAATTGAAGAAACCTAGAGATGATGCAGGAAAGGAGAAATTAAGGGAAACTAACATCTTGGCCATGAATCTGATAGTAGATGGAGTAAAGGACAATCTAATCCCATGCATATCCAATATAGATTCCGCCCAAGAACTGTATGAAGCCCTCTCCAAGTTATTTATCATAAAAAATATTGGTCATATAGCTAGTCTCAAGAATGAACTAAGAACAATAAAGATGACTAAAGATGATATTGTTTCATCATATTTTGTAAGAATATCTAGAATAAGAGATGAACTCCAAGCTATAGATGAAGTTGTACCAGAAAAGGAACTCGTGATTGCTTCTCTACTAGGTCTTGGAGTGCTTGTTCATTAGGAATTAGCGGTTGGAAAGTTTACTCCAACCTTTGAACAAATGTGAAATGCATGTAGTCAAGAAGAAGGTCACATTTCATTAGTGAGTGACAAAAGGGAGGATGAAGAAAACAACACTTCTAATGCCTACTTTGCCCATCACAAGAAGAAGGGAACATATAAGAAGTTCAAAGGACCAAAGAAGAAGGTTGATATATAAAAAATCGAGTGCTACAATTGTCATAAAATGGAACACTACAAATGAAAATGTCCTGAGAATCAAAAGAATAAGAAAAGAGCGAGAACATGCAAATGTTGCCTATGAAGCTTCACCTAACAAAAACAAGACTGAAGAATTTGAAGTCAAGGACTTATACTATTAAGTCTCCTCTTACATATCCTTCTTACTCTACTATTTTAAGTTTTGTAATATGTTTTGATTTCTAGAGTTTGTAGATCTAATATATTATGTTAGAACTTTTTGGATTATTTAAATTGTAGGTATCCCTGAGACAGACTAGATTAAGAGGGAGCCTTCACTATTTTCTAAAGGATAAGTATATTGTTCTTTGTCTCATCTCTCATGTTTGGTTTCCTCTCACATCGAGATTTGTTTGTATTATATATTAATAACCTTTTCGCTATATTCTCTTTGGTTAGGAAAGCTCGCAGAATGCACAAAGGTTATGGAGGAGGCTTCGAAGGAAAGACTTGAATCACGAAAAAAGTCCTGTTGCAAAGTAAGCCCTTCAAGAACTAAAGTCCTATAAGGTTTGTTAAAGAACAATTCAAGGTATGTCTTATACTACAATTTTTAGTACAAGGTTCTCTCTACATAAAAGGTATGACCATTCTCTTTTGAATTTGCTTTACATTACTGACATCGTTATGTTTAGGGTTTTGAATGTTAAGGATTATTGTTAGGGTGACTAATCATTAGATTGAATCTACCTTTGTTATACTATCTCTTGCCATCTGATTATTCTTGTGAAACCCTAACCCTTAGGGTTCATTGTAAAACCCTAGTCTACTAATGAGTTATTGATAAAAATCCTTTTCTTTTAAAGTTTAGGGTTTTGATAATGTTATGGTAAAAACCCTAGTCCTTTAGGGTTTGCTAGGTTATATAATGAAACCCTAGATTTTTAGGGTTTGGTGAATTAGGGTTTATGAGAAAATCCCTTGCAATAGTTATAGTAAGATCATAGGAAAGAAATCCAAGGTGTATATTCTTCTGTATGATTGAATCCCTAGTCTGGTCAAAATTGTTGTATATACAATTTTGATATATTGATGTTTAGGGTTTACCTAATAAAGATTGATATGAGATATAATGAAACCCTAGATTATAATATACCCCTGATGAACCCACACACCCTGTTTCAAAAAATGATGTACCCGTCCCCGAACCCACATTTCTTGGCAACATAGATATTTTCTAATAATAATCTAATCACCAAGTGTCCTCATAAATTAATTATCCAAAATAAAATTTACATATATGGACTTTTCCATTATTAATATATTATTTCTATTTATTATCATACTTATTTTTAACAAAAAATATTTATAAACCTATAATCGTTCCTTGCTTGCTTTCTATTAATTGTATTCTTTCTAATAACAATGCTTTTTCAGCTTTTTCCATTAATATATTCTATTAATCATAATATTTTTTTGATAGTTTAATTTTTTAGTTGTTGCTGACACTTTTTTCATAAAGCTATGTTATCATGTACTAATAGATTATTAGCAATTTGATTCCCCCCTCGACCAAGGTTGTGGTGCTTAAATTATGCACCTAATATAACTAAGTTATATGATCACATTCACCCCATAAGGGTTCTCTACTTTTTGCATAAGAGGTAGGTCCTAAGCAACAACACTGCATATTACACTTGTTTTAATTTGAATTATTAAAAATTTAACTATATTTTTGTATTTTAAGAAATTTAAATTTCCAACTTTTGATTAGCTAATAAATGGTTGATAGGACATAATTGCCCTGCACAGGGTTTTTTTGTTTTACAAAATTGTCAATGCTGACAATTCATTTTTGTAAATGAAAAAATGTTAATTCTCTGATTGGATAAAACTATAAGGTGTAGTGCATTTTACGAGCTGCTCTGTAGACAATGTTCTATCCATCTCTATAGTGGTTGTGCATATCAAGCAAAGTGTCTTAACCAGTTGCGGAAATCTGCAACCACCATCTGTGGAAATTTGCAACCATGCAAATAAAGTGTTTGGTGGCTGTGTTGGAAAATTATAAAGGCAGAAAAATTTTCTTTTCTTCATAATTCCTTGTGATAATTATTTATCTTCTTTTATCTCTTCTTTAATTTCTTTATGTATTCTTTTATCTTCTTATATTCAAGCAACTACCAAAACATAAACATGAAGATCAAGGACACAGGATGTAGGCTCTCAACTAGGGCAAAAACTCCTCTCCTAGGGGAAAACTAAAAAATTCTCCTCTTACTTTAGAACCAAATCAAATGAGACAATCAAGACCCTTGACTAAGACAAATGCTTCCTTCAATCCACCAAGTCAGCTTCCCAAGATGATTAGCCAAACTCCAAAAGTCAACTTAAGTCAAATTGCGTCAATCCCGCATCAAGCTCAGATTTTGGTCCTCTTGCATCAGATTTTCGGTCCTATTGCAGAACTGCAATTTCGGCCCTCTTCTACAATCTAGTAATTTTGCATGTGTAAGGCAGAATCAAGAGAAAAGTGGTCTTCTTCCTTCGCTAAGGTTCCTCCTCCTTAGCTTAGAGTTTTCTCCGTCTTTCCTAGACTTCTTCACACCTTTTTCTCCTTTACAAACTGTAGATCAAACTTGCTTGAGTGAGTGAGAAAATAAGGTCGAGTAGCACTTCTATTTATAGTGGTTGTAGCTTCCCTTTGAGGCCGACTTGATTACAGGGCAATCTGACTTGGTGAAGGCACACAATACATTTTTGGCTCAAAAATAAATTTATTCTTTGATACAATAAGCCCAAGAACGGTCTAGGACAAGATGATGTGGACAATGACTCATGAAATAAACCCTAGAAGCACACAATGGGTGCTTTGATCCAATGATAAAATAAATAAAGCATGAAACCCATGCTTATAAATAATTTTTCTTTTACAAAACAATTTTTATTTTCTTTCTTTTGACAAATAAATTACAATATGACTTAAATACAATTATGAAGATCGATACTAGTTATATTTCTCAACACTCCCTTTTAACTAGGGAGGTGTTCATAATTGTTCGTTCAACTGGTACATGGTTGACCTCAATTTGAAATGTTCTTAAGAAAAGTACAACAACATAGATAATGCTAGGGATACCTTAATTGTAGAGGTATCCTCCCAACAGGGACTAAGAAGTTATCTAGGCATTTTCAACTATAGGTACCATTAGGCTACAACCTTGGCATCAATCCAACAAGATATAGATACCATGTAGGCCTCCATTCTTTGACACCAACTCTTAGAGGGATCTAGGGATTAGCACTAAACCAAAGCTTCATACGATAACCTCTTCATGGGATCTAGACATTAACTGAGATCTCAATATCAACCAGGCTAGGATGTCTTCCCAAGTACCATCATACATGCAATTTTATGGTACTCGTCTCTCTCTCATAACCAAATAAGAGATATCCACCAATCCGAGCATGCACCTAAAATAAACTAACTTCTTGTTGGGAAGAGATTTTGTCAACACATCAACTACTTGTTCATCTATGGGCACGTACTGTAGCTTCACGACCCCAATCAGTATCAAACTTTCAATGTATATGTTCTTAGATGCTAGTACAATTTTCGAGGTCTTCAATTATTTAGATGCTGCTTAGGTCATCATAATATCCAAACACATCTCGACGAAAATTTCCTTCTTTTGAAAAATGTAACTAGTGTCGGTATTCATAATTGTATTTGAGTCATGATGTAATGTATTTGTCAAAAGAAAGAAAAATGATTTTTATTATAAAAGAAATCGACTTATTAAAGCATGGGTTTTGTTCTTAGGTCAAATGTTTTTAGGTCAAAGCCTCCATTGTAGGCTTCTAGGGTTATGTCAAGAGTCCTTGTCTTTGTCAATATGTAAAAAACACTTCTTCGACTTCATCTATCAAGAAATAAATTTATTTTTATGTAAAATAGGTCATTTAGGCCTCCTCCACCAAGTCTGTCTCAACCTGAAGAAGTCAGCTTAATTAGGGAGGCAAAATCTACTATAAAAGGGCAACAAATTGTCTCATTTGGAGTATGTTCACAAGAAGTTTGATTTGCAGTGCAAAATTCCCAAGAAGAGAAAACCCTAGTGAAGGAGAAGGATACATTTTGAAGTTGTTGGGGAGGTCGACGTTGCAGGACTGCAATAGGACTGAAATTTTGAAGTTGGGGGTCGAAATTCTAGATTGTTGCTGGGCTGAAGTTGTTGGACAAGAAGCGATTGCTAAAGTTTGTTCAATCATCTTGGAAGGCTGACTTGGTGGAGAAGGAAGGTCTTTTGGTTAGGTCTAAGGTCTTGGTCTATTTCAATTTGATTAGTGGAAGAGTTTGACTGGGTTTTCCCCTAGAGAGGGGTTTTAGCCTTGGTTGAGTGCCTATGTTTGGTGTCATTGATCTTCATGTTTTTGTTTTGATGATTGCTTGATGAAACAAAGATAAAAGAAGAACATAAAGAGAAGATAATAAGTCCACAAGAATAATTATCAATATAAGAGAATCTTTCTGCGTTTATGATTTTCTAACATGGTATCAAAGCTAAGGTAAAGAAGGCAGGAAAAGACAACTTGAAGGTTAAGTGAAAGAAGAGTTAAGGAGGAAAGAACAAAAGAAGGTCATTAAGGAAATGATCATATAAGAAGAGAAACCTACTATCCGTAAAGACTTTGAAAACCTCAATGAAGACAAAAAACAAGCTAGAAGGAGCCTTCAACTACAGGGCATGGAAGAAAATGATACATCTTATTCTCGCTAAGCATATAACTTTGGATCTTGTTCAAGGAAAATTGAAGAAACCTAGAGATGATGCAGGAAAGGAGAAATTAAGGGAAACTAACATCTTGGCCATGAATCTGATAGTAGATGGAGTAAAGGACAATCTAATCCCATGCATATCCAATATAGATTCCGCCCAAGAACTGTATGAAGCCCTCTCCAAGTTATTTATCATAAAAAATATTGGTCATATAGCTAGTCTCAAGAATGAACTAAGAACAATAAAGATGACTAAAGATGATATTGTTTCATCATATTTTGTAAGAATATCTAGAATAAGAGATGAACTCCAAGCTATAGATGAAGTTGTACCAGAAAAGGAACTCGTGATTGCTTCTCTACTAGGTCTTGGAGTGCTTGTTCATTAGGAATTAGCGGTTGGAAAGTTTACTCCAACCTTTGAACAAATGTGAAATGCATGTAGTCAAGAAGAAGGTCACATTTCATTAGTGAGTGACAAAAGGGAGGATGAAGAAAACAACACTTCTAATGCCTACTTTGCCCATCACAAGAAGAAGGGAACATATAAGAAGTTCAAAGGACCAAAGAAGAAGGTTGATATATAAAAAATCGAGTGCTACAATTGTCATAAAATGGAACACTACAAATGAAAATGTCCTGAGAATCAAAAGAATAAGAAAAGAGCGAGAACATGCAAATGTTGCCTATGAAGCTTCACCTAACAAAAACAAGACTGAAGAATTTGAAGTCAAGGACTTATACTATTAAGTCTCCTCTTACATATCCTTCTTACTCTACTATTTTAAGTTTTGTAATATGTTTTGATTTCTAGAGTTTGTAGATCTAATATATTATGTTAGAACTTTTTGGATTATTTAAATTGTAGGTATCCCTGAGACAGACTAGATTAAGAGGGAGCCTTCACTATTTTCTAAAGGATAAGTATATTGTTCTTTGTCTCATCTCTCATGTTTGGTTTCCTCTCACATCGAGATTTGTTTGTATTATATATTAATAACCTTTTCGCTATATTCTCTTTGGTTAGGAAAGCTCGCAGAATGCACAAAGGTTATGGAGGAGGCTTCGAAGGAAAGACTTGAATCACGAAAAAAGTCCTGTTGCAAAGTAAGCCCTTCAAGAACTAAAGTCCTATAAGGTTTGTTAAAGAACAATTCAAGGTATGTCTTATACTACAATTTTTAGTACAAGGTTCTCTCTACATAAAAGGTATGACCATTCTCTTTTGAATTTGCTTTACATTACTGACATCGTTATGTTTAGGGTTTTGAATGTTAAGGATTATTGTTAGGGTGACTAATCATTAGATTGAATCTACCTTTGTTATACTATCTCTTGCCATCTGATTATTCTTGTGAAACCCTAACCCTTAGGGTTCATTGTAAAACCCTAGTCTACTAATGAGTTATTGATAAAAATCCTTTTCTTTTAAAGTTTAGGGTTTTGATAATGTTATGGTAAAAACCCTAGTCCTTTAGGGTTTGCTAGGTTATATAATGAAACCCTAGATTTTTAGGGTTTGGTGAATTAGGGTTTATGAGAAAATCCCTTGCAATAGTTATAGTAAGATCATAGGAAAGAAATCCAAGGTGTATATTCTTCTGTATGATTGAATCCCTAGTCTGGTCAAAATTGTTGTATATACAATTTTGATATATTGATGTTTAGGGTTTACCTAATAAAGATTGATATGAGATATAATGAAACCCTAGATATGTATATGCAAGTGTGCTATCTTGATTGATGATAAAATCTAGGGTAGAGATTGATATTCTAGGGCATGTAATATTGTTTTCATATATTGATATTAAAATCTAGGGTTTGCAACAAACCTTAGCAGAGTTTGATATTTAATTCGAAAAGTATAATATCGAAATCTTTGATGTATAGTACTATGACTGGATTGATTGAGTTACTGATATCTAAGGCTTTATGTCTTGAACACAGAATCTACGATTTATGACAAAACCATAGCAAGTTGTTGAATTCTAGAATATAAATTGCTAATTATGAACTTAACTAGGTTTAGGTATTTGATGTCTAAAGCTTGAATGTTTTGATTCTTCTATTGTAATAACATGATATTGATTGACTTCATGCTTTAATATATTTGTATTTGGTTGTACTTGCTATTAAAGTCTTGTAGGTACATGATCTTCAAGATGTTGAAGATGTTCTTAATTAAAGATTATAATAATGGTGAGCATGATTAAGGAAGCCACAAAGATGATGATTAAGATGAACTTGATGCCATGAGGAAGAATGAAGCCTTGAAAGGTTGAAGTTTCTCCGATGTTATAAAAGAAGGTAGCTATTGATCTCCCTAAGTTGAGAGGGAGCTTGGATAGAAGAAAAGTTATATCTCCCCAGTTGAGGAGGGAGGGCATGATATGACAGTCATAGTAAATACCTTGAAAAAAAAGAACGAATGAAAGTACTACAGATGAATTTGTGAACCAAAGAATTGAAAAGTACTGAGGTTGTAGAAGTAAAAGAAGAAAGCTTTCAACAAGTTGTATCTAAACAACTTGATGATGATATAAGTAGCATCAGAATGATCGAGGACCTCAATCGTTTTTGTTTACTTGCATATATATTTGAGCTTTTATTACTGATTGGGGTTGTGATTGTGCAGGATCTCTCTGTATAAAGTTTGAACATTTGAAGCATGCTTGGAGTGATAGATATATATATTTGATTTAGTTGATAAGGAGAGATGAAGTATTTTGTGGCAACAAGATGCTTGGGAGGAAATCTAACTGACCTATGTGTTGATGTCTAGATCTCGAAGTAAGGAGGGTGGCATTGGTCATGGAGTTCCGAACTTGGATATGCACCTAGATATTTGAGCTTTTGGTCTATCTTAATTTGATTAGTGGAAGACTATGTTGCATGGGGACCCGTCCGTTCAAAATTCATTGCATTTCCTACGACCTGAAGATCCTGGTATTTTGGAACTTGTGGGAAACTTCCCCAGTTGGCCGGGGACTCCATTAGGGACTTGGGGACTTCCAGGCTGTCCCGAGCCTGTCCCTCAAAAAATTGGTGACTTTTCAAGGTACTTTAGGACATCCCCCGATATCAGGCACATTAAAATTTAAATAAAAATTAAATTTTAAAGCATAAGTTCTCAAATTTAAAGTCAAAAAGTTAAAAAACAAATTTTGAAACCTAAACCCTATCGACTAAACTAAACCTATCACATACACACTAAACTAAACGTATCACATACTACACGCTACACTACACGACGACAATGAAGGTAAACACTGTTATAGGGATACAACAACAAAGGTAAACACAAGTTGCGAAGGTTGCAAGTAAACACTGAGCTCAAGCAAAGGTTGCAAGGAAACACAGGTTGTGAGGGTTGCAGGTAAGAGTCGAGCGAAGTCTGAGACGACGGGCGAAGGTAAACATTGAACAAAGAACTCCATTCACATAGGCAACTCCATTCACAACGACAAAGGTAATCAGAGCTGAGAGAAGTCGAGCGAAGGTTGTAGGTGAGGTAAGAGTCGAGCGATGGGGCAAAGTTTGAGATTCTTCATTTGGGATTTATAATTAAATTTTAATGACTTATTCATGTTTACAATCACTATACTCCATGAATTAGTTTGCCTTTTATTTGAACTTGTCTCTTTCTCCATGTCTGTGATAAACCTTTTCTTAACATGAATCTTTGAAATTTCCTTACGTCCCAATCACCATGACTTTAATACCATGTTAAATATATGCAAGGGACAAGTAGGAAAAACTAGATGATATATCAACGTGCTACCAAATTACTAGTGGTGTTGTCTATATACATAGCAAGTTCCATTATTCATTTTAGGAACCAATAAACTAATTCCCTAGATACATTAACATAAACATCATTTATTATATATAATTTATTTCAATTTATGACATTATTACTTTTGTACATAACATCTGTTACTCCTGAAATAAACATTACAATGGCTAAATCATCTTTAATGCTTAATGCTATAAGGTAAATAGACAGGATGGTAATACTTTTTGGCTCTGTCAATAATAATGATTCTGAATGATTATGATATACATTATACTGATGACAGGTCCCGCAAGGTTCTTAATTTCTGGACTCTTAATTTGGGATTTATAATTAAATTTTAATGACTTGTTCATGTTTATAGTTTTATTAAATTTTACTTTTAGACGTTAAAGTTTAGTTGCTACTTAAATTTTGAAATGATTCATCATGCATCATCGAATGATTATGTAGACAGTAGTGGATTGTAAGTTGTAGTAGACTAATAATACTTCTTAAGTTCTTGACAATGGGCAATGATGACAAGATTTGTTTTTGTGATGCTCAATGATGATTAGATAGTATTAGACTTTAGTATTTTATTTTGTATTTTGAATTTCAAAATTAGTAATAGTTCTAATTTTTATATTTTAACTTATCATTTGTGTTTATGCTGAATTACTATATTTTATTTTATTTTGTATTTGTTAATAAATATAAAAATTAGTTGCCGTACTTTCCGTCCCCAACATGATGTCCCTTGAAAATTTGGGGGTGCATTCTAGCCATTGCGAAAACTCGTCCACCCGTCCCCATAGCCAGTGAAACATAGGTGGAAGAGTTTGACTAGGTTTTCCCCTAGAAGGGGTGTTAGCCTGGCTGAGTGCCTACATTTGGTGTCGTGGATCTTCATGTTTTTGTTTTGATGATTGCTTGATGAAACAAAGATAAAAGAAGAACATAAATAGAAGATAATAAGTCCACAAGAATATCACAAGTAATTATCAATTCAAGAGAATATTTCTTCCTTTTTGATTTTCTAACACCTTCTACTTCTTTGGCAGCACCAAAATCAGCCTTATCACTTTTCAAAACATCCAATTCTTGTTCACAACTTCATTATTCATGAATAATCATTTTGTAGTGCTTTAGCCATTCTCCGATCTTCATTCTTTCTTCATGGTCTTCACTATAGCTATCACAATATGCCCTCCCTCTTAATTGGGGAGATATACACTTTCCAGGCTTGTTCTTAATTAGGGGATAGATCCATCAACAACTTAGCCATACAAGGTCTTTATTTCACATCATCATATCGTCGAAGAACTTCAACCTTTTAGAATATCATTTCTTCTATCTTCACAAGTCATCTGTTAATCAACAATGTGACTTTAATGCCATTAAGATTCTTACAACTTCCTCTTTCCATCATGCTCAACCTTTTTATAAGTCATCATCAAGTATGGGGTATGTAAGTATCTTCAACATCTTGGAGATTATGTACCTGCAAATTTTTAACAAGTACAACCAAGCACAAACATATATATACAAGAGCATGAAGTTAATTTTATAAATATATGGTTAGCATGTCATTACAATGGGAGCATCTAGGGTTAAGAAATCAAACTTTAGATATCCAAAACTTAGGCTTGGTTAGGTTTCTAATCAACAAGGGTTATACCCTTCATGTCCTAGACTTTTACAAAGAGATTTGCTAGGGTTTCAAACTCTAGATTTCATCATCAAAATTAAACCTTAGGTATCAACAACTAAATCAAGTTCAGATTTTACTTATAGAAAAATAATTTTACATCTAGGGTTTTTAGAGTCGTACATCAATCTCTACTAGGTTTTTTTCATAAACCCTAGATACAATCATCAAAGCTTTAATATCAGATATACAATAACTAAGATAGGGTTTCAATTATATGAAGCTATATACACCTAGGGTTTCATTCCTAGGATCAATTTCTAGCAAGGGTTTTGTCATAAATCCTAAATAGCTAGGGTTTCCTCATATGTTCTAGATATCATCAAAAAACCCTAAAAGGCTAGGGTATCATCATTAACATCAACATACCCTAAGCATCAAAAGGTTAGGGTTATATAGTGAACCCTAAAGGTTAGGGTTTTACCAAAGTGAATAAAAGATTAAGAGTATGACAAGGGTTGATTTAATCTAAATCACCCTGAAAAATAAGAATCTTTATGATTCAAAACCCTAGATATGAGAGAGTTACTAATATAAATCAAGACAAAATGATAGTACCTTCTTATATGAGGAATATCTGTAGCAAATTTTGCAACTTTAAACATACCTTGAGTTGCTCATTTTTCAAATCTTGTAGGATTTCCTATTGAAGGGCTCCCTCTGCAACTAAGATTTTTTCTTCCTATTTTAAGGCTCTCTTAGACTCTGGCCATAATCGTTGTTGCAAGCATTCTTTTAGAGTATTCCTGCAATCTTTCCTCCAAGGAAAACACAAGAGAAAGGATTATAAACTAGCACAAAATGAAACTAGACAAATAGAAGAAGTCAACAAAGAAAAGAAATGAAGAACAAAATACTTATGTTTTGTAAAATGGTGGGAAGCTCCCTCTTGATCTTACATCAATCTATCTTTGTGAGGAATTTCTTCAATTTATCAAAACAACTCAAGAACCTTTTAATAAAACATATTAGATATAAACCTTAGAAATCAAAAGGAAAGACTTAAACATAAGAGAAACTTTATAAGACCTAAAAACAATATCCTATACTATAAGCAAAGCATATGAAAGGGATAATATCCTTAAAGACTTAATAAAATAAGTCTTTGATTTCAAAGTCCTTAGTTTTGGTCTCCTTTGGTGTGACTATAGCTTGGTCTCTTTCTTTCTTCTTTCTCTTCGGATTTTCAGGACATTGGTTCTTATAGTGTGCCATCTTGTGACAATGATAGCATCTTTATGATTCATCTCCATATGAGTCAGAGTGCCCACGGATCTAACTTGAAAATGATCATACCTTCTTATATGAGGAATATTTGTGGCAAATTTTGCAATTTTAAACATACCTTGAGTTGCTCTTTTTACAAATCTTGTAGGATTTCCTATTGAAGGGCTCCCTCTGCAACTAAGCTTCTTTCTTCCTATTTTAAGTCTCTCTTAGACTCTGGCCATAATCCTTGTTGCAAGCATTCTTTTAGAGTATTCATGTAATCTTTCCCTCCAAGGAAAACACAAGAGAAAGGATTATAAACTAGCACAAAATGAAACTAGACAAATAGAGGAAGTCAACAACTAAAAGAAATGAAGAAAAAAATACTTATCTTTTGTAAAATGGTGGGAAGCTCCCTCTTGATCTTACATCAATATAGCTTTGTGAGGGATTTCTTTAATTTATCAAAACAACTCAAGAACCTTTTAATAAAACATATTATATCTATAAACCTTAGAAATCAAAAGGAAAGACTTAAACATAAGAGAAACTTTATAAGACCTAAAAACAATATCCTATACCATAAGCAAAGGATATGCAAGGGAAAATATCCCTAAAGACTTAATACAATAAGTCTTTGATTTCAGAGTCCTTAGTTTTGGTCTTCTTTGGTGTGACTATAACTTGGTCTCCTTCTTTCTTCTTGCTCTTCGGATTTTCAGGACATTGGTTCTTATAGTGTCCCATCTTGTGACGATGATAACATCTTTATGATCCATCTCCATATGAGTCAGAGTGCCCATAGATCTAACTTGATTACCAAGTCTTTATTCATCATACTCTTCATAAGATCATGATATCTTACTTATTAAGTGCTTGCAACATTGTACCACCAAGCAAAATATACAAGTACGAAAGCATGGAGGCAATTTCATTAATTTATGGAATCTTTAGACAGGAAAAATTCCTAGGGTTTCTAGATCCAAACCCTAAGTTTCATGACGATACCTTTCGAAACATCAACTCTAAGGTTTGAATCTCAAATTTGATTCTACCCACACTAAGGATTGCTATATCTTCCTAGACTACCTACAAATCCTAGATACCAAAGGCTAAGGTTTCTACGAGGGAACAAAATAGAACGGGGTTAGGGTTTTTGAATGGGGATATCTAATTTAATATCCATCTAGGGTTTATGATCCTAGATATTAAAAAATCTTCAACAAATATAAGATTACAAACCCTAGACTCAAAAACCATAATGCATATTTATATATAGACCTTCAAACAAAAACTTCACAAATGAACATGTTATACATACCTTGTAGTAGCCTTACTTACCCTTTCTTGAAAGTGATTGCTTCCCAATTTATACTTCATTTAGTGTTGCCTTCAAGATATTCTTCACATGATCTTTTGATTTTATCTTTTTTATTCATATTCCTTGAAATGATGACAAATGATGCCTAAAGAGTGCTTCTCGGCACCTATTCTTTCTTCATTCTTCTAGCCCAGGTTTGCGGTCTTTCAAGACTTCCTTCCTTCAGCGTTTTCAAGAGTCCAAAATTTCTTCTTCTTTCTTCTTAAATCCTTTCTTGAACCCTTACTAAGTGATCTTAAACTGCCTTTTTCTTCTTCTACTTCACCTTAGCTATGCAACCATGTTGGAAAATCATAAGGCAAAAATATTTTCTTATCTTGATAATTACTTGTGATAATTATTGATCTTCTATTAGCTCTTCTTTAATTTCTTTATGTCTTCTTTTATCTTCTTATCATCAAGCAACTATTAAAACATAAACATGAAGATCAAGGACACAAGGTGTAGGCTCTCAGCCAGGGCAAAAATCCCTCTCCTAGGGGAAGACCAAAAAATTCTCCTCTTACTTTAGAGCCAAATCAAATGAGACAGCAAGACCCTTGACCAAGACAAAGACCTCCTCCAATCTTTTGAAGGAAGTGTAACTAGGTTTGGTCTTCATAAATGTAAGTTTGAATTTTGTATTTATTCAAGAAAAGAGAAATTATTTTTATGATACTTGTCAATGAGTTTCTTGCTCATTGAATTAGGTCAAGCACATGTTTAAGTGATTCTAGGAAGTAAAGAGTCAAATGTATTTATGTAAGACCCTTTGAGGGAATGTTACACTATGTATAAAATAGTATAAAGGTCAAAGAAATACCTCCAACACAAGTGCAAGTCGTCTCCATGCAGTGACATCCTCTTCAAGAAGCAAAACAAAGAAAATAATGAAGGAAAAGTCAAGTTGGCCGAAGGACAGCTAGTCGGCCTACAAGTCAGCCTAAAAGGAGGTTTTTAGAGGCTGTCCACTCCAATACAATGCACTCAATGAGCTCTGAAATCCACAATGAAAAGGAGGCAAGAAAAGAATGAAGAAAGACAAAGTAAAGGGTCTACAAGGGCAGTGAAGGAAGAGGCTACAAGATCGAAGGTTAGAGGGTTGTTCTAAGGGTAAAACACAGCCACATGTGCGAAGGAAGGGGGCCTCTCTGTGGTCATAACAACAAAAGTACATCAATCCCATAATTATCGCTGTTTGGGCCAGAAATTAAGGTCTATAAGGCCTCCCTCTAAGAGCGAAGAAGAGACCCTCACAAACGAAGAAGGAATAAGGCCGAGGAAAAGAGGATTGTTTATTGGGCTAGATTCTAGAAGCAGTCACATGTGCAAAAAAGAAGAAGATAAGTTTGCAACTAGTAAATAGTCCATGACATATCATTGTTTGGGTAATAAATCAAGTCTACAAGGACTCCCTAGCCTAGCGAAGGAGCCTATCTCTCTAGCGAAGGTGGAATGACCCTAATTCACTAAGGGGACCTTCTATACATAAGAAAACTAGGGCAGTAGAACAATAGTACATTCATACACCCATACATCAAGAAGGATCTCACTTAAGAAGTCTACTTGAGCACGGAGAGAAAAAGAACACCTCATCTAGAAGGTTCACTCAAGGAAGGTCGAAAAAGAACACCTCATCTAGAAGGTTCACTCAAGGAAGGTCTATCTCTAGACAAGAAACAAAGGAGGAGGACGAAGTGTAGGGAACGAAGTGCCGGAAGGAGGAAGTCTATGTGTCAGGGAACAAAGTGCAAAAAGGAGAGGACTTGACTTGTGCTTGGAGGATATTCTAGTTAAGGGCCTAGGGTTTGACATTGATCAATATAAGCTTCAATAAGAGAAATTCACTCAAGGGTTTTCCGGTCAAGAGAAGAGAGGTTTTGGCCCTGGCAGAGAGTCAACATCTTGTGTTCTTGTTCTTATGTTTTGGTAGCAGTTTGATGAAGTACACACACATGCATTAATAATAATAAGAAGAATATTAATCTAAGAAGAAAAGTAAAAAGACTCCACAAATTGTTATCAAGTAACGAAGAATCACACTACACCTAATTTGCCCTAGATTCTTCAACATAATCCACCAAGTCAACCTCCCAAGATGATTAGCCAAATTCCAAAAGTCAACTTAAGTCAAACTTCTTCAATCCTGCATCAAACTCATATTTTGGCCCTCTTGCATCAGATTTTCGGTCCTACTACAGATATACAATTTTAGCTCTCTTATGCAATCTAGTAATTATGCACGTGTAAGGCAAAATCAAGAGAAAATTGGTCTTCTTCCTTTGCTAGGGTTCCTCCTTCGATAGGGTTCCTCCTTCGCTTAGGGTTTTCTCCTTCTTTCCTAGACTTCTTCGCACCTTTTTCTCCTTTACAAGCTGTAGATCAAACTTGCTTGAGTGAGTGAGAAAATGGGGTCGAGTAACACTTCTATTTGTAGTGGTTGTAGCTTCCTTTTGAGGCTGACTCGACTGGAGGGTAGACCGACTTGGTGGAGGAGGCACAAAATACATTTTTGACTCAAATTTTTTTATTCATTGATACAATAATCCCAAGAAGGGTCTAGTACAAGATAACATGGATAATGACTCATGAAATAAACCCTAGAAGCACACAGTGGGTGCTTTGACCTAGAGATAAAATAAATAAATCATGAAACCCATGCTTATAAATAATTTCTCTTTTCTTTTGACAAATAAATTATATCATGAATCAAATACAATTATGAAGATAGATACTAGTTACATTTCTCAACAAACCTGGATAGTTACAGTCACCATCAAGATCATGCATATGTTCCCCATCGTAGCTTAAATGTCTGTAATTTCTTCATTCAACCTCTCTCATGAAATTCATCTTTGACTATGCTAGACTTGCCAGCGCTATCACTGCTGTCAACCATTGCTTCTTGGTGAGTAATGACCTTGAGCCCCTGTATTGGTGCTGCTTCACCTACTTTTGGGTCTATTTTTGAGCCAGCCAATCCTGCCCGAGCAAAGCTCTTAATAAGCACAATAAACTGAAGTAAACCTGCAAAAGACTGATCGAGCTAAGAACTTCCATGAGTGATATTGATACCCATGATGTTTAGCATGATGATAACTTGCTTTAATTAAAAAAAAGGAAACAAATTTCACTTGTTTGTCATCCTTGTTGAATACATTCTTCCTTGGTTGAGCCATATAAGCTCAAGAACATTTTGTGATGAGTCAAGTGATCATAGGCATTTTATTTACATGGTTTAACTTTGCTTTTTATGCTACAATATAAGTTTGAAATGTATTTATCCAAAATCTTATCCACATGAGCAACCATACCGTCTGTGCAACTTTAAGTTCTTCAATAATTCGTTGTTGATTGTCTTGAACTGCATATTTATGATCTTGTTGGCATTATGAGAATTTAAATAATTAAATTGCAAGAGTTGTATGAGCTCTTGTTGGCATTATTGAAAGTAAAATAAATAATTGAAATGCAAAAGAGAGATACTTCTATGATTGAATTCTTATTATCTTGTTGGATAAATGCTTGCAAGCATGATATCAAGGAGAAAAGCAACAATGTGTTGAGGAATGTAACTAGTGTCAGTCTTCATAATTATATTTGAAATGTATTTGTCAAAAGAAATATATATATATTTTTTATTAAACAAATTGGCTTATTAAAGCATGGGTTTCATGCTTAGATCAATTATTTTTAGGTCAAAGTCTCCATTGAAGACTTCTAGGGTTTATGTTAAGTGTCCTTGTCCATGTCACAATGTAAAGAACCCTTCTTGGGAATTATTTGTTAAGAAAGAAAATTATTTTAATGTAAATTAGGTCAATTAGGCTTCCTCCAACAAGTCGGCCTCAAGGAAGGACAAGTCGGCCTCATTAGAAGAATTTGATCACCTAAGATGACTATATATAAGCAACAACTCGACTCATTTGGAGGACATCTCACACAAGTTCGAATTGAAGTAGTAGAGATCTCTCTCTCTCTCTCTCATGTACAATGAAATTCTGAAGTTGCATGAAGGTCGACGCTGTGGAGTTGCTACATCAAGGTTGAAACTGTGAAGCTGTTGCATGAAGGTCGAAGCTGTGAAGCTGCTGCATGAAGGTCGAAGTTGTGAAGCTGCATCAAGGTCGAAGCTGTGAAGCTGCTAGGCTGAAGCTATTGAAATTTCTAGATCGAAATTGTAGTCCTGAAGCTGGGTTGAAGTTCTGTTGCTGAGAAGCCAAAATTTCTGGATTGTTGCTGGGTTGAAGTTGTTGGAAGGAAGAGACTTCTAAATCATCTTGGAAGGCTGACTTGGTGGAGGAGGAAGGTTTGTTGGTTTAGGGTCTTGGTTTATCTCATTTGAATTACTGAAGGAAGAGTTTTTGATTGGGTTTCCCCTATACAGGGGTTTTGCCCTGGATGTGCACTTGCATTTGGTGTCCTAGATTTTCGTGTTTTGGTTTTGGTAATTGCTTGATGAACTAAGATAAAAGAACAACATAATAAAAAAAATTATAACTAAAAGAAATCACAAGCAATTATCAACAAGAGAAATTCTTTCTGCCTTTCCGATTTTCCAACACAATGAGAAAAGTTTTTTGTTCCATAAACCTTGTCAAAAATGGTTGTTGTTGAAAATAGTAGCGAGAAAGGTCCTTTGATTTGCGCCTTAGTCAAAGAGAGCAGAAGAAATTTTTCCTTACCATGCACAAGTCCCTATAAGGTAGGAACCAATTCCTAAAAATTGCTAATTCCTAAAAATTAGGATGAGTTCTTAAAATTTAGGGCGAATTTATAAAAGTTAGGACATGTGCATGAAGCAGTTTTACTAGTGCAGATGTGGAAGGCTCAGTTGTTGTCTTCTAGTGCGAGTTAATTTGGGAATGGATAAGATAAGGGAGCCCTAACTTCTAAATTAAGGCAAGATGAGTTACAACAACTTGATAGCTTTTGTTAACTCTTCAACCAACAGTTAGATTTCCTAAAATAAAGAATTGCCAGATTTAGGCTTATTTGAAAAGCTTAAAAGGAGGATCAAGGCATATTGTTATTCATTATTTTGTGAGCACGAGTTGGTGAGACAAGGCAATAGAGAACACAAATTTGTGTTTGTGAGCTTGTGAGAGGATCAATAGGGTGACCTAGGTAAGAATTTCTCATTTTGATATTTTTCTCTAAATTTTTAATTTTTATGTGTTTTTTTGTCTTTCAAGGCTAATTATTCGAAATGCATACGTAGATGTAGGCCTAGTTCGACCAGCAAGACTGCTGCATTTTGACAAACGCAATGAGCACCCTATAAAAGTTGTAGCACCCAACCCAGAGGTGGCAGAGGCACTGACAGAGATAGAGAACAACCTAGAGAGGTTGACTATTGACATCCAAGAAACTAGGATGGAAGATTTGCCTCTCCGGTACCAAAGGCACGTGATTGGGGTTCCAAGACCACTTAGGCGACTGTTACATTGAGTTGCTCACACCATATTTTTCTATCATGATCAGCATCACGCTTATAAAGGTCATGGGATTTTATGTCCTTGGATGACATATTTTTGAAAAACACATCGTCTACAAAATTTATCTAATGAAAAACTACTACTTTTGATTTCAGCTTATTTTTTTCAATATGTGGATGAATATTTCTTTTACTTTCAAATGTTGCAAATGTCTATTTAACACATGGTTTGCTAATGCATTGGTTAGTCTGTTTAAATTTCTTGGAATTTGTTGATATTCAATATAATCAATCTGCCTTTCCAAAAGGTGAACTCA
Organism: Pinus taeda; assembly: GCA_000404065.3. NCBI lineage: Eukaryota > Viridiplantae > Streptophyta > Pinopsida > Pinales > Pinaceae > Pinus > Pinus taeda. The sequence goes on from APFE030687690.1 coordinate 379,688, forward strand.
TAAAAACATTCTTAACATTGACAAACTTCTTACTGTGTAGACACTATTTAAATGTAATACTATGAGTTGCAAATATAACCTAATGATCAAATGTCGAATCCTAAATTAAATGGCGTCACATCATAGTTCAATAACTACACTATATTCTTCTATGTTATTCATTGTTTGACCAAGGCATATGCCATGAATGGAAATTAACTCATCGTTGGGTGAATAAATAACCCAAGTTGCGGAAGACAAATTCTGAGTACTACAGTTAGTGCCATCAGCAAAGCCAACGTAAGTCTGAGGAGACATTGACATTTGTAAATCAAGTGTAAAACAAGAAAAGCAGGAGAAGTAGTAGTGGATTGTAAAAAATGATAAAACTACCACACACAAAAATAAAATGTAAATATTGTACAAATCTTCATGAAATATTTATTTATAATATATCTTTAGGTAAAGGATATTTATGTGCTTTCCCAAAGATACACCATCATAATTGACTAGCTCATACGCTCCTTTAGCTAATACGTGTTTTACAATGTAAGGGCCATGCCACATGAGGTTGAATTTACCTACACCTAGTTTATCATAAGCTTGACCATAAACCAAGACTACGTCACATTCTACATAAGAACAAGGCTTCACGCTTTAATCAAATTGAGCATTAAATCATTTTTTATGAGCCTCGCTAGCTAGAGCAGCCTCACGTCAAGTTTCATCTAGACATGATAAGTACAAAAAACTCTCTTCCTTTGCAGAGGTAGCTAGTAATAATTCGATGGCTAGTTTCAAAGATGAAATTTCACATTCAATCAACAAAATTGCCTCCAAACCATAGACAAGTTGGAAGAGAGTAAAAGTCATGGATTTTTTTGCAGTAGTAAGGTATGCCCACAAGGCTAGGAAAAGCATGGTATGCCAATTTCCTTTATGAATACCAACTATCCATTTGATTTTGTTTGTCAAAACTTTATTGATAGCTTAAACTTGGCCATTTTCTTGTGGATAATAAGGTGTAGAGTTATCATGGCATAGGCCAAGATGTGTAGATAGCTCAGTCATCATAAAATTGCGAAAATGGATACCATGGTCCAAAGCTATGGCCTATGGTACACCAAACTGAGAAATTACATGATTGAAAATGAAAATTGCTATAGTTTCACTGTCATCCTTGTATGTAGGAATTGCCTCAATCCCTTTCTTAAAATAATCAATTGCAAGAATAATATACCCATGCCCCTTGGCCAAGTGAGGGTTACATGTAATGAAATATATGCCCCATTTTGCAAAAGGACCAACATTTATAATAGTGTGAAGAGGAGCTCGGGGTGCTTGCATCTTGTGATCATAAACTTGGCAATTATGTGACTTAGAATCCCGATAATGCAATCCTTAAACATGGATGGCCAAAAATAACGAGTGCATAATATATTTTGGCAGTGGCATACACAGACATATGACCACCATACACTCCAAAATGGAAATCATTCAATGCTTTTTCAACCTCTTGAAGAGTTAAACATAATAAAAAAATACAATAAACACCGTGATGATAAAGGGTGTCTCCAACAATATTGTGTTGCTGGGATTGGTAGTGAATGCAATAATGATGAGTTCAAGATATATAATGATATATTCATACCAGCGATCAGACATACTGATTAGAAAGAGAGATTCATCGACAAGAGAATCTTCTACCTCTGTTTCGGTTTAAGTATAGGGAAAGTTACATAAGAACTCAACAAAAACCAATGATTTATTTGATTTATATCTTTCAAATTCTAAATCAAATTCATGTAATATACTATCCATTTTGAGTATTTCCCCCTAGAAATTGTTTAGTAAGAATATACATCATAGGGTTGCAATCTGAAACGCAGTTGTTTTTCGCAAAAGTATATAGTGATGAAAACGTTGAACAACTTGAACAGCTGCCAAGGCTAGTTTCTTCACATGTGCATACTTGATCTCAGTTTTAGTGAGATTTCAAATTAGATAGTAAATCACTTGTTCATTGTTAGACTCATCTTCTTGTACTAATACCATTCCTATGGTGGCATTTGACGTAGCTAGGATAGAAAGTAATCCCAGTGATAATCAGGTGGATGCAATAACGGTGCATGGGTCAACGCATATTTCAATGCATCAAAATCTTATTCAGCAAGCTCATCCTAAATGAAAGGAATTCCCTTTTTCAAAATTCAGGTAAAAACATGGGTCAGTTCGACATAGTTATGGATGAATCTATGCAAAATGTTGCTTTCCCCTACAAACTTTGGAGCTGAAAAAGTGTAGAAGGAGCAGACAAATTTAGAATTGCCTCTACCTTCAAAGGATTGACACGAATGCCTTATTTTGAAACTATAAAACTAAGAAGACGACCAACTTGTACACAAAAATTGAATTTGTACGGATGCAAACGAATATTGTAGTGCTTACATCTGATGAAAATTTCTTTCAAATGTGATGGATGATCTTGTCGTCTCATTGAACGAGCTAGTAGGCCATTAGGTAGGCTTGAACAATATGTTTGATATCATGAAATGCATAAGGAATTTCTCTTTGAAAAGTTGTGCCATCATCCTTCGAACCAAATGGGATTTTGTGATGAGCAAAACTTCCCCATGAATAGATGAATGCATTTTTATGCTGATGAGCAGGGAGTATGTTTATTTGATTGTAACAAGAAAATCAGTCCATAAGAGAATATCTCATTTCTGGCACAAACATCAACGATTTGATCGATATACGGGGTTGGGTAATTGTCCTTTAGAAAATTTTTGTTAATATCCATGTAATCGATGCATACTCTAATGGTTCCTTGTTTTTAATTGACTGGTACAATGTTCAATACCTAATTAGTTAATGGAACATGGTAAATGAAACCTTCTTTTAACAGTTTTTCAACCTTAGCTTTTATAGCAACAACTTTTTGTGGATGAATTGGATGCAAACTTTTCCTAACATGTTGGCATCCAAATAAGTCTTTATTTCATGCACTACAATGCTAGGATCAATTCCTGGCATCTCTTCTTAATATGAGGCAAAAATGTCTTGGAATTCTTGAAATAGGGCTTTATATGTTGAAATTTCTTCCAAATAACAAGAAGCACCTACATGAATATTTTCAGTAATTCCTGGTTTCATTGAGATGTTATGATGAACCTTGGTATTGCAACAAGAATGTTGCAACTCACAAGGCTACCGACTTTAATTATCAACCCGGGGTTCGTACAAACTTAAGAGGTATCGGCACTATATGTGCAACATACAATGTGTCCTTCATTTGCTGTCATGAGAGAAAACAAATGTTTCCAATTTACAAGAACGAAAGATTGAATTTAAAAATGCTTGTAGAGTAACATGAAATCCTCTATCTATTTATTAACACACCTTGCTTGTAAAAGAACCCGATTTTAACCATATTTGTCACATGTGATGCTTTAATTAATCTAAGAATGAAATCTAATCTAGAGAGTACTAACTGAAGTGTGCATGTGTAAGCAAAAAATAACTCTTTTTTTTATTATTATTATTATTATTATTATTATTATCTTTTTGCTTTATAAATGCAAATGCTAATCTTTCTTTGATCTTTGGCCGGGGAGACAGGTGTGGAGGAAGAGGGTTAAAATGGCCTTGATGGCATGGAGGTCAAGTAGAGGACTAATATGAGCTTTAATGGTGATTTTTCTCAATTCGGGCTCAAAATAGGCAGGTACAAGATTTCCTACAGGATGTACTAGTTCTCCTACAGGATCCCTTGTTTTACTATAGGATGTTGCATATTTATTATACGAAATTATAATTCCTTGAATGACCAAGAAAATAAAATCCAAATTGGATGGGAAAATTTTTGGTATTGAATAGGATGTCTTAGATCCCCATTCCAAGTGGAATGACTCAAAAAAACCTTTGTTAACCCATGCTAAAAAATAGCAGAAAGTTAGTAGTCGAAAATCTAGAAATTCAAGAACTAGTGAGCTAGTAAACCCATAAAATTCCTAACCTAATCAAGTGAAAATACAATGTGCTAATTTTTGTTATTAACTAGAATTTTGTTTTGATATAATGCAAGTGGAACCAACTCGATTGAAGCTCGTTAGCATGCTCTAAAAAATAACAGAAATTTATTGTTCTTTGGCACAGAGGAGTTCCAGAAATCTAGATTTAGGAATAAGAAAGCTAATCCAAGTAGCTTAATGATTACTATGACCTTCCAAATATTTTACAAGGATTAAATGATGTTTTTAATCCTGCAAAAGAACTTACATCAACCATTTAACCAAATCCTAAAAAAAGAAATCATTAATACTAAATGCAGAAGTAGAAAGAAACAAAAACAAGAGATGCATGTGAATAAGAAGTGAAAAGAAGGAAAGAAAATGATACAAAAGGGCTCTAAGGCTTCTAGGATGGCCAAGCCCAAGGAAACTCAGAGACCTATGGAGGAGAACAAGATTTAAAAGCTTAATATGACACCAATATTCATTTTTTTCATTAATACAATTACATCCCCGTAAGAAAATACAATGGAGCTACAGAAATACGAGTTGTCTCCACAAGAACACTAATGAAAATCTCTCCCTAGAGGAAAATTCGACTTGGTACTTATAAAAAATGATTAGGTACCATTCCCCATGAAAGGAGGAAGCTTTCTCCACCAAAATCCCTTGATTAGTGGATCTGGTCCCCAATACTAGGAATCTGCATTAAATGGGAGGGAACAAATTCCTAGATTTTCTCAATCATTGGAGTTCCACAATTTGTGCCATAATTCCATAATATCTTGTTGATTTATTATCTAATATTGATCCTCCTCTAGTAGGGAGGAAGTCCCTAAATTATCGCCTCCTCCAAATCTTCATAATATGTTCAATAATCTCATAATATTCCACAAAAATAAATGATATTAGGCACAAATATGAAACTATTCATAAACCTTCCTAATGAATATATTAAAGTTAAAAATGCATTATCTAATGCAAAAAGAAAGGTTTAATGTGCCGAAGGATGGTAATATGCCTTAATTTATGTTTAATTTAGAGGCATGGGCCTTAATTTATGTCTAATTTAGAGGCCCATCATAGCCCCCTACTGAAAGTGTTTCTCATCCTCTGAGAAACTTAGTGACCTCATTGTGCCTCATTCATGGCCCTGGTGGCCTCTCTCTTGTGCATTAAGAATCTTGGCTATATGTTCTGCAAGGACAAGCCCAAAAACATATTTGTGCAAAGAAAAATCCTTGTTTCTTAAGACCATTAGTTTTCCTTCATCCCCTTATTCAAGATGGTTCTTGAATATTTTTTAGTTTGGAAATGTCTTCCACATCCTTATCAACCTTCTACTACCTTCTTCCACCATTTGGAAACCTCTAAAAACTTCAAAATGTCTTTAGATGAGAACTAGTACATCCTATAATAATTCCTGTCAAAACTATAGGAAACCTATACGAAACCTTGTTAAAACTACAGGAAACCATTTTTGTGCATAAATGATAGTCTGAGCTTAGGACAGGCCCTCAGCTTGACTCCCATGCCTTTCTCTTATTTATATAACATCTTTTAGGCCTTGGAAAAAAGCTAGAAAGAGATTAGAGACCACTTGGAAAGTCTCTTTTCATCATTGCAATTTGAGTTCTGTTTTGATGGTGGATGCCTCATTTCCTTTTGTTGCCTTATTCTTCTCTCTTGTGACCTAGATGGTTGCCTAATGGTCTTGGAGTTCTCTGTTTTCATTAGGTCTCTCTTAGGAGCTACCATTTTCGGTTTTAACACAATTTTTTCTTTCTTCATTCTTGTAGTAGCATTTTGCCTTCTTGTAGTAGTCATTTCTTCTTCCTCCAGAATCTTCTAACTATATGGGAGTGATGAGAAATGATGTAGGATTTTGAAAATGGAAAGGAAGCTCTATTTTCCTTTTCAAGAAATTTTCAGGGCGAGATAGGGTTTGTTCTTGAAATTATGAAATGGGATGGACGAATGATGGATAGATAGTGAATATGAAGTGGATAGAGGGCTTGGAGTGATGTGGTGACTTAGCCTTTGAAAACATTTCTTCTTTTAACTATTGTCCTCATTCCTTGAAATCGTCACCCTTCATCATTTGAATTTTCAACATTGCATGAGTGAAGGAATGATCTGCAATTAACTAGCTGAAGGCCGCTGAGAGTGCTGACCCACCCTTAGCCTATAAAACCTCATATATCATGCATTGACAACAAATTTCTAACTATAATATGCTCAAGATAAGAGGTCAAGAATATTGCATACATGTACCTACCTAATGGTTATTGGAGAGACATGCATGTTGCTGCTGAGTTGATGTTTTTGTGCTTCTCATGACTCAGGTACATCTTCTTGACTGCCTTTTTCTTTTTTGTTGATCTTATTTTGCCGATGGGTTGTCTTCTTATTGATGTGCAGGTGATGGCTTCCTCTATTGCTGCTGAGCTCTGGAGGATTTTCATTGTGTATGTAGTTATGCTTCTTCTCTTTCAATCATGGTGCTGAAGGTTAGGCCTGGAGCTTGTTGTTACTTCCAAATAGGCTATTGTAGCTACCCTTTTTTTGAATGTTTGTGTCCTTTCTATATTGGAGGGTAAATAGGTATTAGAATGAGTGGAAGGTGTGGCCATAGAGTGACATGGCCATGGTGGGTGTTCGCTGAGATGTGGTGAATTCAATATCCTTTTTTCCTATACCAATATAGGTCTGCATCATAATTTTTCCATCGGACTGCCAATCTTGTAGATTTTCAGAATTTCCTGTACTACTACATGAAACTGCTATAGTAATTCATGACAGCCTCTTGTAACAGAATTTTTTTATCCGTATCTCCCAAACGGTAGACTGGATTGACCTGAAACCTTTTGAGAATGTTTACATCATCAATACGCACCTCCCCATAAACAAATTTGTCAATGGATGCACGGATCTCAAGAAAAAATAAAAATGGTTGAAGGTGAAGGAGGCCAATTTCTTGGAAATTGTGCACTATAATTTTCTGAAATTGCTTGGACATCTTGCTATCGTCCATATGCATCTCCCCATGAAACAAATTTTTAAATGGTTTCCCAGATATCAAGAAAATACAAAAATGGTTGTACGTGATGGAGGATAATTTCTTGAAAATTGTGCACTGGAATTTGCTGAAATTGCTTGAGCATGTTACCATCATCTGTATGCATCTCCCCCTGAAACAACGTGGTAAATGGATGCATGGTTTTCAGGTTATGACAAAAGAAAATTTATGCTATATGTATTTTTGTTTCCTATAGTAAAACAAAGCCTTCCTGTAGTATTTTGGGACAACAAGGAAACTGAGTGGTAGAAGCTTGGGAATTATGAGTGGATGGTGGAAATAAATGATGGTGATGGATTGGCATGGCCTTGGCCTTGTTGGATAATTTGAGCAAAGGAGGAGAAAGTCAAAATTTCACTTCTTTTGACTAGGTTTGACCTATTTTTGTTCTTTATTTGGTGGCAACTTGTTTTTGTTCCTTGTAGATGTTGGATATCACCTACATTCATCAAAGAGATACATGGAGCAAGGATTTTTTTTTTTTTAGGCCTACTAGCCGCCTCAATGAGGTTTTCAACTAGTAGGTCTACATAGGCGCTTCAAAGGAGGTTTTCACATAGGATCTTTTCTTTTTTTCCTTTTTCTTTTTTCCAACCCATTGACCACCTCATGGAGGTTTTCAATCAATGAGCCAAATTGAGGCTCCTCAACGGAGGTTTTCACCTGAGATTTTTATTTTTATTTTCTCTTATTTTTCATTTTTTTTTACCCTACCTTACTTGAAAACTAAAACACTTTCAAGTACAAGAATAATTCCAATGGAGCCATGTGCACATCAAGATGGTAGAAAAATTGATGTGTAGACTTGAAATGCATGCTTTGACTTGTACTTGAATTTGAGTGATCAAATGCTTTGATTTTGATAATATCAAACACGATTGAAGAAGAGAGTATCGATGCACCTTGTTGATTTTCTAGAGCCAAACCTCAATATAACTTTGATGTCCTTGGTTTTATTGCTTATCTGAATCATTCTTCATGTCTTCTTCTACCATGACCTTCAAATATTCCTCTTTTTGATGATTTTTCTCTTGAATACATGAAGGATTTGATGGTAACCATGAGGGAGCTTTCTCAATCTCTGATTTTGATGTCTGCTCTTCATTAAGTGCAACAAATTATTCTTTGGTATTCTCATTTGAATCTTCTTCTTTTGTATGTGTTCCTTCAATGATATCAAGATAATCTCTTTTTTGCAATACTCTTCCTCAGTTATGGTAAATATCATTGATCTCAAGAGGAGATGTTTGGAAGTGTTGTACCCCAACATTGTAAGTGGGTTGAGCAAATTTAATGTGTGGGTTTGGAAATGGTGGTACAAGTAGTTGAGTGGGAGTGGATATTTGATATGAATGTCGTTGGGGTTGTGGTTATGGTGGAGATGAATGGTAGGGATAACATAGAGTTGGGTATGGAGGATATTGAGGAAAATACTGAGGATATTGTGGATGGCTCCCATAAGTTCCTTGCAAAATTTGTTTCCAAGATTGGTTTTGGGGTTGAGATGGCCAATGTTTCCAAGGAAAGGGTGTGTTCCAATTACTTTGAGGTGGATATGCATAACCTTGAAATTGTAAATTAGGCTCTTGCATCATACTAGGTTGACTAGGCTGCCATGGTTCTCTTGGAGCTACATAACATAGATGCATTGGCAATTGAATTGCTTCATTGTCCTCTTGGTGAACTTCCTTCAACCTTGGTAATGAGTAGAAACATTTAACATCATGTGATTCTGCATGGACAATGCGAATATCAACATCTTGTTTTTTCTCATTTTGTATTCTTAACATTTCTACTTGTTTGGCTAGAATGCTAAGAATTTCGGTTTTAAAACCATCAAACAAATTTCCAAGTTTATCTTGACTTACTGATCTTGATGTTGATTTACCTACTCTTGCCCTTCCTCTTGATATGTCCTTTCATGTTTCACAAATTTCTTCAAATGATAATTGGTATACATAACCTATACTCACGAGATCAAGGAGATCAATCCACTCATACCTAATTGTTCTAAGTAAGAGGGTTTTTAGTGTGTCAGATCCTAAATGATGTAGTTTTTCCCTCTTAACATTATACATGAACCTGTCTATTAGATCATCTAGACTCTCATCTTCTTTTTATTCATTCTAAATATTTATTCTTTAAGATCATGGCCTTTATATTTTTCTAGAAATATATTTTGCATATCATTCCATGATCTTATTGAATTAGTCCCTAAACTCATGAACCATTTAAGAGCTCTATCCTTCAATGTTGTCGGAAAAAATCTCAAATTTTTAGTGTTCAATAAGTAAACATAAGATCTACTAAGGATTTCAAATTTAAAGAGAAAGGTTTTTGGATCCTCTGACCTTAGACCATTAAATTTTGGAAGAAAAGTTGGAGGTTTGTTCTTCATGTGCACATTGATAACAATATCTTGAATGGGGAATCTGAGAGGATGTTCCTCACTATTATCTTCTCCATCCATTTCTTCTACATTATTTTCCATCTCTTCTTCTTCTTCTACCTGCAAAAGTGAATGGTGATATGGCTCTTACTGCACCATGTGATCAAATGGGGGGTGGGTTGATGTTGGAGATTTTTTTTGTTTTTGCTTTTATGATTGAATGAAAACTATAATGCAATATAATTTTCTACTTTTGAAATTAAATATACCTAATGCAAATATTGTTTGTTTTTTCAAAAAGTAAAAAAGAAATGAACCAAATAGGTAAGAAAACAATGCATAATTTGACACCTCCCCGACAACGGTGCCAAAAAGTGATGAGCCTTGGTATTGCAAGAATAATGTTGCAACTCCCAAGGCCACTGACTTTAATTATCAACTCGGGGTTCATACAAACTTAAGAGTTATCAAAACTATATGTGCAGCATACAATGTGTCATTCATTTCTATCATGAGAGAAAAGAAATGCTACCTATTTATTATAATTAAAGACTGAATTTAAAAATTCTTGTAAAGTAACATGAAATACTCTATATACTTATTTACACACTTCACTTGCAAAAGAACTCTATATTAACCATATTTGTCACATGTGATGTTTTAACTAATCTAAGCATGAAATCTGATCTAGAGGGTACTAACTGTTGTGTGCATGTGTAAATAAAAAAGAACTCATTTTTTTAAATCTTTTTGCTTTATAAATGAAAATGCTAATCTTTCTTTGATCTTTGGAAGGGGAGACAAGTGTGGAGGAATAAGGTTAAAATGATCTTGATGGCATGGAGGTCAAGTAGAGGCCAATATGAACTTTAATGATGATTTTTCTCAGTTCAGGCTCAAAACATGCCGCTACATGATTTCCTACAAGATGCACTAGATCTCCTACATGATCCCCTAGTTCTCCTACAAGATCTTCTATTTTACTATAGGATGTTACAAATTTACTATAAGAAATTATAATTCATCGAATGAATAAGAAAATCAAATCCAAATTAGATGGGACAAATTTTAGTATTGAATAGGATGTCTTAGGTCCCCATTCCAAGTGGAATCACTCAAAAAGACCTCTGTATTATAGCAGAAAATTTCTAGTCAAAAATCTAGAAATTCGAGAACTAGTGAGCTAGTAAATCTATAAAATGCTTAGCCTAATCAAGTGAAAATTCAGTGGGGTAATTTTTGTTATGAAATATAATATTTTTGTGATATAATGCAAGTGGAACCAACTCGATTGAAGCTCGTTAGCATGCTCTAAAATATAGCAGAAATTTATTGTTCTTTGCCACAAAGGAATTCCAAAAATCTAGATTTGGGAATAAGAAAGCTAATCCAAGTAGCCCAATTATTACTATGAACTTCCAAAGATTTTCCAAGGATGAAATGATTCTTTTGATCTTGCAAAAGAACTTACATCAACCATTTAACCCAATCCTACAACAAGAAATCATTAATACTAAATGCAGAAGTAGAAAGAAACAAAAACAAGAGATGCATGTGAATAATAAGTGAAAAGAAGGAAAGAAAATGATACAAAAGGGATCTAAGACTCTTGGGATGGCCAAACCCAAGGAAACTCGGAGACCTATGGAGGAGAACAAGATTTAGAAGCTTAACATGACACCAATCTTCATTATTTTCATCAATACAATTACATATCTGCAAGAAAATACAATGGAGCTGTAGAAATACGAGTTCTCTCCACAAGAACACTAATGAAAATCTCTCCCTAGAGGAAAATTCGACTTGGTACTTATAAAAAATGATTGAGAATCATTCCCAATGAAAGGAGGAAGCTTTCCCCACCAAAATCCCTTGATTAGTGGATTTGGTTCCCAATACTAGGAATTTGCATTAAATGGCAGGGAACACATTCCTAGATTTTCTCAATCATTGGAGTTCCAATATCTGTGCCATAATTCCATAATATCTTGTTGATTTATTATTTAATATTGATGCTCCTCTAGTAGGGAGCAAGTCCCTAAATTATCTCCTCCTCCAAATCTTCATAATTTGCCCAATATTCTCATAATATTCCACAAAAATAAATAATATTAGGCACAAATATGCAATTATTCATAAACCTTCCTAATGCATATGTTAAAGTTAAAAATACATTATCTAATGCAAAAAGAGAGGTTTAATGTGCTGAAGGATGGTAATAGGCCTTAATTTATGTTTAATTTAGAGGCATGGGCCTTAATTTATGTCTAATTTAGAGAACCATCATGTTAATGGGCATTGTTGCTGATATATTTTCTAAATTCTTTCAAATTCAAAATAAAGGATAGAAATCAGACATTCGAGATCATTGGCAATATCTAGTGAAAACAAAGACAAAAAATCATTCACGATTTTTTCAAGGAAATGTAAGAAAGATCAGCGATGATGGTAATCATCCCATGGCATTTCATCCAACATCATTACCACCATAATCCATTCATCAGTTATATCTTTCTATAAAAAGGATCAGGCATTGATATTGATTCTAAATGAGACAAATGAGAATAATCATATATGATTGTATTCACTTGATCATTTTCAAATGTTATTCGGTTGGAAAAGGACTGAACTTCTAGATAAGCCAATTTAAAAGGGCTAAGAGGAATCTCACTGTCGTATAAGGTTAATTCTGAATCTAAGGGCACTTTCCAAGGATCAGAAGACTCAGAAGTGCTTGATGTAATCATATTTATCTAAGAAACATTATGAGGAAAATTTGGTGGAAGGAAAACAAGAGTTCCTATAAGGGCTGAGTATTTAAGAAGACCAACACCAACATCTTAATACAGAGTAGTCGATTTTCCAACAAAAGGAACGATACCAGCAAAGTTAGGGTATGAAGTATAATAGGACAACTGGTCTAATTTTACAATATTTCCTTTTTGAGGAAGCATAATCATTCAAAAAATGAGGAGACGACTACAGAAATGGCATAAGTCCAAATTCAACCAAGTAAAAGGTTATAATCAAGTTGAGGATTGGCAACCTCAACTTCAATCTCAACTGTTTTACCTTCTAATTCTATGGCCAAATCGTTCAAAATTCCATAAGGTCGAAAACCTCTTTCGTCAAATGCTTTCAAAGTCGTGGGAGATTGATTGATCATTGGAGAACCTAAAGCTTTCCAACAAGAAATGGACATAATGCATGTAGATGCTCCTTCATCAATTATTGTTTGAAAAACTCATCTAGATTTGACTAAAATTGGTAACTAAAATGCGAGTTGATGTGAGAGTCGTGGTACATGATTTTTGAGATACAAAATGATTAGATTCAAGTCCTAAGGATATACTGCTAATATAGCTGATAATATTAATTTCCTTTGTGCTGGGAAATTCTGAAACACTTCAAGAGCTAACATTGTTGAAGGTGACATGGCCAAATATTCAACAATGTTGTAATTCTGAGCAACTCTAGCATGAGGATTAAAAGCTGACTTTCGAAGAACATCTTTAGCAAGCGAGCGAATTACCATATCAGGATTAGGTTTCTCAATACTTAAAGCTTCAAAAGCAGGAGGAGCAGATGTGGATTTTTGATCAAGTAAACTAGAATCATCTCCATTTACAATAGGACTTTTTGACCCATAGTCTTTGGATCTCGTAGCTACCATAACAAGTGAAGACATCATCATGATGTCCACCAGTGTGGAAGAGGAAGATGGTATATGGGAGACCATATTACTATCTGAAGGAGGAAATGGGTCCTTCAAAATAGCAGGAGTAGGTGAACCCTTAACAAATTTGGAAACTTCGGCACAATGAGGGCACTCCTTGGTGTAAGGATCTTCATCACAGATTAAACAAGTATAACAAGGTTTCTTATTTTCTTCAAATGGTTCTTTATTGATTGGTTTCTCCTTAGGGGCAATGCTTTCTTTCGTTTTATATTTTCCTTGAGGTGAATCAGGTAAAGTCAAAATCTAAGCATTCTTAGAAATTTTTTTTTTAGTCTTAGATTGTTGTCTCACATAACCAATAACACCATGCGCAAGGTGTGATCCTATCAACGCTGGATTGGTTTGACTTGGATGAGGCAGATCTAGGATTTTTTCATAAAATGCTCCAGATTGATATAAATGAGATCTAAGTACTAGGCACGATCAATAACTTGTTCTTCACCTCCAACAACACCCTTGGTAACATCCTCAATAATTACTGATAAAAATGATTTTATGAACCATTAGGCCAAAATATGGTCTAGAATATAAACTTTAACTAAATGACGTCTTCACCTCCATTCATGAATATGATTTGAAATATGGGTTGACATTGAATGTTTTAGAGTTAAAATTTTGGTACAATTATCATAACGAGCGAGTAACTGAAAATTTGTTAGAAAGGCAATGGTTATGGCATTAAAAGTACTGATAGAATCCCGTGGTAACCCAACATACCACTTGGCTGCCAAACTAGTTAAGGTTTGTTGGAAAATATGTAATCTAATGGAATCACCGATTAGTGAGTTCGATGCGCACCAAAGATGATAAGTCATGACATGGTTTGATGGGTCTTCTCTCGATTTACCTTTAAATTTCAGAATGTCACTAGGTAACTTTGTAGGAATTGGTGGCCCAAACGATAGATAAAAAATGGGATCATTTCTCAATCGAGATAGTTCTGGTAAATGAAAAGTTACAATAAATGGTAACTGCTGGTTAGAATCATGTTACGGGTATTGATAACCTTGAGGGACAAGTCCTGTTCCTTGAGGAGGATACCCAGGATATCCTGGAATAGCCTGGACAGTTGGAATTTGCATACTTCTTGGATATCTAGGATGAACCATACCAAATTGTGGTTGAATAGGTTCTTGAAAAGTATGACTGGGGTACGGTTGGTTCTGGAAAGGAGGAACCTGACCCATTTAACATTGGATAAATTGTCCTTGAGAGGGTTGATTCTTGTACAGTTGAACTTGGAAGAATTGACTTTGGAAAGGTTGGCCTTGAAAAAATTGACTCTGGGGTTGACCTTGTAGAACGTGCCCTTGAAACGATGTTTGGACATACTGTATACCAGATTGCACCATAGTTATTTGGGGTATAGACTGAATCGTAGAACGAGTTTGATAAGAAGATACCTGAGGAATGGTTTGAGTAGTTGTTTTCCACGTTACTTGAGAAGTAATTAGAACAATTACTTGTGATACTCTTGGGATGGGCGTTTATGGGGAGCTCAGAATTGGATTTTGAACAGATGTTTCCACAACAGATTGAACCAGTGTTTGTGGAGAACTTGGGATTGGTTTCTGTAGTGGTTACCGAGCAGGTGTCGATGGATTACCCTGAATAGGATTTTGGACTTGTATAGGAATGCCTTGAACATGCATTTAATGAATAGGTTATCCAATTGGTTGATAGATTGGCACTTGAGGAGAAACTGGAAATGGTTGTTGGTAATATGAAGGATTCTAGATTGTGTTCTTCCTAGGGACCAAAGTACCAACAACAAGTTGACCCAAACTGGCTTGAGGGATCTAACCATAAGGTGGATAATTTCTAGTAGGAGGTTTCGCTCCACCTGTAGAATAAGATCCAACTAAAATTTGTCCTTCAGGATGAGGATATGATGGTTGCCCCCCAGGTGGGTAATAACTATCTGTTGAGTTTGTTTGAGGATTACCTACATTGCCAAAAATCATGTTTATGTATTGATTAGATGTCAAACCCTGAAGTGTAGGATCAGTTAAACCCATTGACATAGTTAAAGGTTGATTTGAGGGAGAAGCTCCTGAATATGTCCCAGAAAGAGATTGATATCCACGAAGCACTGATGGGTCACCATATAAAGTCAATTATGGAGGAGTAGAAAACATAGAAGTATTTGATGGCATGGCTCCAGAAATCATTCTAGAATAATTAAAACCTGGTATAGTAGAATAAGGAGTAGTGTATCATGGAATTCCTTGACCTAGAAAGTTAAAGGGTGTAAAATACCAAGGGTTAGGTCAAAAAGAGGAAAAGAGAAGTTACTGAAAACCAGTTTGGTTACTGGTAAAAGCTAGCATATTAGGCGATTCTTCATGCTCGTCAAAAGTAAGTTCTTCAATACTAATAAGACCATGAGGTATACTATCGAAAATAAGGATTTTTACTCATGGTGATCATGGAGGAGTAGGGGCTAAAGTAGTTGAAGGTGATTTACTTTCAAAAGAATCATATTCAACTTCTTCAATATCGGGTTCGGTCAATTGAGAGTATGAAGTTTCACCAGTATCTGATTCTGGTTGAATAAGTTCGATAAATATTGGATCAATTACTTATGAGATTGATTATAGTGTTTGAGGTTGATCAAATTCATATTTTTTTACTTCAGGTCCTAGAATAGTATATGTTTTTGGTTGATTCACTTCAACTGCTGTTACATCAGATTCTATAATAGTAGAATTTTCAAGTTCGTTTGTAGTCCCAAATACTTTTGATTTTGATTTTTTAGATTTAATCTTTTCTAGCTGACTCAACATATATTCGGTGGGTTGACTCAACATTCTACGTGATTGTCTTGGTAATTCAACCATGATGATTTTTTTAAATTAGTAATTCACACATAATCAAAATTACACCTGAAGTCTCTAAAAAGTGAAAAACAAACAAAGTAACACACACTAAAAATCTATGAATTCAAACCATACAAACTCACCTTTCATAGAGATCAATATTTACTAGTTGGTGATGAAATCCAATGTCGTAGAGATCAAAGTGAAAATCTTTATAGATATGAGTGTTTGGAACCAATTACCTCGACAACCTACTTAATGAAATAGTCTGGTGAAATTAACTTTGCTTATGCCATCTCGAGCTCCAAAAAGTTCGAGTCTAGTAAACATCTATTCTAGGTACAGTAGGACCTTCCCTCTGCCATCACCTTAGTTAGATCCCTATGAGCATGGTCATTAAGTTTACCAACTACAACAATTTTACCTAGGGGACGGTCGTAAATCAGACACACATGCACGGGAAGAGCAACAAAGCTCAATCCCCTTGAAATCTCCTCAACATTGTTAGTTAGAGGTTTACTTTCAAGTGATCCCAAGTACCTTTTGACATTGTTGTAATACGTGAAAATTGATCTATCATAGCCAATGAAGTGGGTATGGTCACTTCACCAGATATGACATGATCTGGTGCTTAACTGATGTATAAGAGGAGCTTCCCAAAGCGAAACTGAAATGATTGGATTTCTCTCCCTAACTCAAGATTCTATTATTTGTCTGTAGCTTTGGAAAGTTTACTTCCTTCCCTATTCCAAATCCCTACACTTAAGCTACTATAGGTGGTAAGAGCCCTAAAAAATGTAAAATAATAATTAATTTTAGTTAACATTGTGTTATTAAAATTTTATTTACTTAATAGGTAATGAAGGTGAAACTGATGATATTATGACTCGACTCGAAATTCTAATGCAATCAAACATGCAATTTGTAATCTATTTTTAAATGAAATCCTATATACAAGAAAGTGAGAATTTCTTTTATTTTCGTTTCAAATAAAAATTCAAAACTCAAAACATGACTTAAAATTATTTTCGCAAGCTAGCCGATTTCACTTTGAATGCAATCTAGATGCAGAAATAAACTAAGATTACAATTTCACCTAAAGGACAAAGAAACTCAAAACGTCCTTTATCACTAATCACTTGAAATTTTCAAAACACATAGGAATCAAACAAGAGTTGGAAAAAATGTAATTTTCCTAACGAATGCTTTTAACTAATGATGCCAAAAGTGAAATTATGAAAGAATTCAAAACTGAAATGAAACAAATTCTTTTAATCATTCAGTAATGACAACCATTTTCCATAAAAATCATTAATTTATGAGAAACCCTAATTTGCAATTAAACAAACAATTTTTTCACAAATAAGAAAGATTGATAATGGATATGGTATATTTGACAGAAAGAAAGGAATTTAGTAATCTCAAAGACAACATATCTCTTTTTTATCAATCAGCAAACAAGCCAAACAAAATCCTAACTAATTTTGCAAAAGTGACCAATTATTAGAAACACCTCACAAAAGACTCAAACAATTTCAAAAAAGATATTGGACAACTGAAACAAATATGATGACTCTTTTAGAAACCAAAATTCAGACTCTGGGTATAGGAAAACCTATTTTTTCAAAAAATTCTAGGAGTTGCGTAGGTAAGTAGTATAAACTAGTATGCATGTGCAAGTTGCTTAACGTGCAAATTGCACAGATTTGTGCTCTGTGTATGAAACATAAATCGCGCAGGACTGGGAAGTCCAAGAAAAACAAAAAATAAAGCAATCAAACCAAAAGGAACTAAAACATCATAAATTTGCTAAGACTCAGGTCCAGCTAGATAAAGAAGATGGGAAAGAAAAACCAAGAAAAGACAATAGAACAATAATGTTCCCCAGTATGGTTTCCAATTTGTTAGGTGGATAAATCCCTCTTGCTGACAATAGTGATATCCCTAGATCCTAAAAGAAAACTAGAAACAAACAGACAATTAAATAGCTCTTTCCCTAAACTTGCTCCATTCAAATTGTGAATATAAGAGACAGTGAATAGACCTCTAACCTATTTGCAAAATGCTTGATGAAGATCCTCGCTCTGTCTCGATGTAGCTCCTCAATTCTTGAAGATATGTGCAACCACAAACATAAGAAGAATCAAAGGCATATGCAACATAACAATTCAAATAAGCTTAATCTAATGAATATCCAAATAATGATAAACCATTCATCATTTCAATAAGATAATACAATGGAAAAAGGGATTCATTTGTATTAATTCAAGGATAAAGAAGAGCCTTACAACCTTTGTCTTGATGTCATGAGGTTCCTCCCAATTGCCTCCAACCCTCTCCTTAGAGTATAAGATTCCCAATATCAAACTAGTAAGATAAGTCTATCTTCTCTGACCTCCTCAATCTCTCTGCTCTCTATTCAATTTATAGACCAAGAAGAAGAAGTTTCAGATCCAAAAGAGGAGGATGAGATCCCCTAATTGGGGGATTATATTTCCTTGAGTAAAGGGCATTAGGTCCATGATCTGAGGGGTTTGGCTCAAATAGATATGACCTGCGAGATTTCAATTGGGATATATTCGCCTAAGAATGATTTTAAATCTCAATTTTTAATTTTTACTTTTCATTGATTCACCTGTGCGGTCTATAGTGGAAGACAGAGTATACTTCTATGACTTTCTCAGGGATAAGTACAATGAATGCATAGAAAATTCTAGGAAAAGTGCACAAGTCATACTTAACAAGGTATACAAGCCCTTTTTCCCAAAATTCTCATCTTCTTAAAGGGGTTTTTTTGTTGTTTCACCTCTAAGGGAATTCAATGGTACATGTTCATAGATGGTGAGAAATCCATTTTATCGATCAAGTGTCATGGTGACAATATGATGTGTAACAGTGTGGTATCAATACTAATAATGTTGCATAGTAGTTGGCCTTGGAGAAGGGTCTCCACCTAGCAACAAAGATCGGTCTTACAAATATTCAGATCTCAGGGGATTCCTAGTTCGTAATATCTATATTACAGAAGTTGATCAATGGTTCTCCTTTGGAAAAGGTGGCCAAGAGAGAAAACTGGAATTTATTTGTGAGCAAATTGAGATTCGCTTGTCCTCCTTGGAATATGTAATCATGGAGGATCTTCGAAGGCAAGGGAATCAAGTTGGAGACAAGTTAGCTAACTGGGGTAGTGATCACTATGACTAGGAGCTTCTCCTAAATTGGTCATTTCCCTCCAACTCACTTCTTTTGGTTGAGCTTAGCCAAATTTTCACCAGAGAGGAGGCTTACTCAAGGAGGTTGTTTGACACTTGCAAATCTACGCCACATGAAGTATGACACTCGGCACATGGAATGAGCGAAGGAGGGAAGGAATTAAGCCCTTCCATTATGCCATAGTTAATTACTTTGCATTCACATGTGTGAAACATCACGCCTTACCTGAGTGTGAAGGAATAGTACTGTCTTGAGGATCCCTGGCATTGACGTTACAGTGGTTAAGTAGTGTGGAGCATGCAATAGTCTAGGTGTAATTTGGCTCTTTGAGGGATACAAACTTACTTTTGTTCACATTTCTTCAGGTCGTGTGGGTCTAGTGGAGGTCATCCATTTATTGCTTCTCTCGCAGGCTTAATAAGTTAACTACTCTCTCCTTACTTCTCTGGGTGAAAATTTCCTTTTCATTCCTTAGCTGAGGTTGTTCTAGTTGAAGAACTGGATGGTATTGAGAGTTGCTTTCTTGGGCCTAGGTGGTTTCTTTTTTTGGCATTCTAGGTGGTGGTTCTTTGTTTATTTGTTTTCTATTGCTATTACAAGTGTTTCCAAGGTTTCTGGTGGTGATGTTTTGTTCGGGCTCAAGCTTTTGTGCTAGCTTTATTTTGGCTCTCTGGGATAGGAATTTCTTGGATTTTCCTTCCTCGGGTTGTTGGATGAAGAATTCCCTTCGCTGAAGCCTAATGGCTCTGATGTCGGTCGAGTTTCTGGGAGTTTGAACTCCTAGTTTTTCTTGTGTCCAACTCAAAGGTGTTTCTATGGCCTTTCCAAGCGAGGGGTTGTTTGGAAGTGATAGCCTATATTTGAGATTATTTCATGGTGAAATTAGGTCGAGGTGACCAATGAAGATGGGTTATATTTCATTCTCATAATGTGCTATGGAGTGTTGGGTTTCTGGTGGAGGTCTGCCAATTGCTAGAGTGGGTTGTAACTCAGTGCGTGGTTCTGGGTCTGATTGGGTGGACCTTGGTGTTGATTTGGGTTAGTCTTTGTAGTATGATTTATGACACGACCATCAGTATGAATTTGAGTTCACGTTCCTCGTGCACCCTTGTAGAGGCGAAGGCGAAAGTTTCCCAGCTTAGAGAGAGGCTAATTATGCCTCATGGAGTTCGAGGTGGTGGTGTGAGAGAAAGTGTTGATAGCAATAGCCAAGGTGTTAGAATTGTGCAAGGCATCATGCGTAGGGGTCATTGAGTACTTAGTGGAGAAATATCTTCAGTCGATATGGATGAAAGGGGTATTAGGATTCTCGATCATGATGTTCGTGGAATAGGAAACATGCATAGAGGCACAGGACGTGGCTTTGAGCACATGAGAGCGAAGTAGAAAAATGGGTAGTGTGGGGTCTATTAGGCGTGCATCAGCTAGGAGAACTAGGAGAAATATGACGCATCAGGCGACATTACAATTTGTCATGGACATGATAGAATCTCATGATAGAGTTTGGATGGAAGAACACGAGGTTGTTATGACCAAGCTAGAGCAAATCCATTACTTTCAATGCCACATCCATGAAAGAATTGTGGTTGTTTGGCATGGCCAAAATTTGTTGATTGAGATTATCAAAAAGCTAGAAGCTTGGCTTGCTTACTTTGAGAAACATGTCAACTGCCTATATCGTCCAACTCCTCCTCCAGGAATGGGGCTAGATAATTCTGCTTCAATCACTTATGATGAATGATTATGGTAACGTATGTATTTCTAGTTCTTTTTGTTTTTTAGTATGTAAGCCCTATAAGGTTGTGGATCTCTCCACCAATTATTTTTCTTTTTGTTTGTAGCATGGCAATAAAATTGGTCAACAAACCTGGTTGGGGTGAGACCACATACATTTTGACATATTTGTATTTGCCTTTTGAGTAATGAAAAAGCGACTTACAAAAAAAATGTAGAACAAAATTAACATATAAAAAAAATATTAGTATGCCAGTAATGATTTTTTACCCCACTAAATTCACCTTTCTTCGTTAAAATATTATTTATGTTTAAAGAAAATCCAGTGGGGAATTTAATTTTGTAAATGATCTCTTTTACAACATTGATTTTCTACTCTATTAATAACCATGGAATATTAATTTATTATCCATCGCTATTTGAATGAATCACATTTTCAATTGCATGATTGGCTTCCTCAATGCCAATGTAAGTTTTTACCTTGACAATTTCTATAACATTGAAACATTCATAGGTTAGAATCCATTCTTCGTGGTTTTATTCCGGTCCCAAGGACCACAAACTAGGCACACAAATTCACCCTTTGTTTGATGACCTACTAGATATTGATTAATATCAGTATTAATTATATTTTGCAGAATTATTTTTAAAAAGACATGATATTTTCATAAAAGTATATACTTTTTAATTGAAATTTCTTGGTTGTTCCTAAACCACTGTTTGTCTATGTAACAAAAACACCATAAAAGGGGTGTTATAGAAGCACTATACATGGCTGTTGCAGAAACATAACAACATCATAGCAACATAGTTATTGCAACAACAACAAATAGGTGTAATAGTAGCATTGTATGAGGGTTTTGCATCAATACTACATGGAGGGGTGTTGTTACACCACTGTAGCATTGTTGTAACATCCCTGTTAATATGTTGCTATTACATTGTTGCAAAATACATATATAGTGATGTTGTAGCACCCTTGTTATAGTGTTTTCATTACACAAAAAAGAAATTGTTCAGAGAGTGAACAACTATTGGTATACATACATGTGGCTATGAACCCTGTTTGTAAGGTTTTGGATAGAAAAATCCCCATGAATTTATTGAAAAATAAGATAATATATTATAGCTTTGTAGTGATTTATTTGAGTATTGTGCTTTATATGTTTCCTACAAATTATCTAATTTAAATTTGTATACAATATTTTTTTATGTAATTACAACACCCCTATACAATGCTACTACCACACTCTTGTAGCATTGTTGAAACACCCTTGTATAGTGCTACTATTACACCCTTGCGGTGTTGTCCCAACACCAATGTTACTATTCTATTGTTACATTGTTGCAACACCCCTATACAATGTTTTTATAACACTTGAGTTATAATTTTGTTGTTACACGATGAAGAAATGGTTTGGTGAAGGACCAAAAAGTGGTATAAATACTTGTGGTAGTGAACCCTATTTGGAATGTTTTGGACAAACATATACATATCAATTTATTTAGCAATAAGATCAAATATTCCTTCCCTATAGTGATTTTATTCAAGTATTGTGCTTCATTTAGTGTGCACTTTCTATATTTTAAATTTCTTTACAGTGCTATTTCTATGTTATTGCAACACCCTTGTAGCATAATTGCAACACCCCTATATAATGGTGCTATCAGACCCATGTAGCATTTTTTAGAAACCCCTATTGTGTTGTTGTTACACCCATGTAGAATTATTGGAGCATCCCCGTACATTGGTTTTTTACACCCTTGTAGTGTTCCTACAACACCCCTATTACAATGCTACTATTACATCAAAGTAATCATCTTGAACATGACAAACATAGTATTATAATGCACACCACAAAACATCATTATGCCTAGGGCATAATGAATTGTCCATATAAGTATTCCATCAAATTGAATTTTTTTCCCTATTGTTCTATAGATGTCATATATAATGATGAAAACCCATAAATTTTGAAGCTCAACGATAAGCGTCTCAATATTTGCATTCATATATATAACTTGGTACTTTCATAATTAATTCAAAATACACATAATTACCACTTTGTATATATATTATAAGAAATTACGTAATGAACAAGATAAATTGGATATTGTTCAAACCTACATGAAATTTAACGAAGGTTGATCCCTTCTCATAATGTGGACATGACATGTAGACATATAGGTGGATCAATCACGAAGAAACATGTGGCAACTGTAGGTGGAGACTATATTTGGATGAAAACTAGACACATTAGCATATATATAGCACTCTAACATGGATTCATAGGTGGTGGCATAGGATTGGCTCATTGTGATGACATGGACATGAGAATATGGAAATATGGTGATGATGTGGCATCATGACAAGGTGTTATGTGACATGTTGATTTGGCAATTTTGGTTGACCAATAGGGAAAATTTCGAGTGACACGTGGCACCACTCAGATAATGTGATGTGTTGTTACTGAAATCATGTTAGTGTTTTCATAAAATTGAGTATGGATCCTTATAACCAAGTCGCATGGTGGGGTCATATAGAGGGTTCTAAACAAGCACCAAATATCAATCCCGTGTCAAAACAAGTTGCAAATTTGTGTCGAATTTGACCTAGCCAAGGGGAACCCACACACAAACACACATATCTTTGTTTTTGTTATCGTGTGATGCTAAGTGTGAATCAAATTGAATAGATCAATATGTTTAAATCACAAATCGTGGTAAAGATTAAAGGTTTTTAAACTCTGTTTCCAAGAGAGGCACTAAAGGCTCTATATATTTTGAGACATAATTGGCATATTGAGGTCTGAAGGTATGATTACACAATGGTTTCATTTTGTATGGTAAAGATTTAAGGCACATTGTTGTGTGTGTTCTATTTTATATGGTGGGCTCAAAGGCTTGTTAGCACAATGATTTTGTTTTGTATTGTGAGGCCCCGCGAAGGAATGTTGGCATGTGGATTATCTTCTGTATGGTGAGGCTAAAATGCTTGTTGGGGCAATGGATTTCTTTTGTATGGTGAGACTCAAAGGCATGTTGAAATACTAGTGAGACCCAAAGGCACAATGGGTATTCTATATGGTGAAGCCTAAAGGCACATTGACATACTATTGAGACCAAAAGATATGTTGGTGTATTATGTATGGTGAAGCCTAAATGAACATTGGTATATTGCTTCCACTCTATATGATGAAGATCAAAGGCAAGTTGGCATATTAGTTTCATTCTGTTTGATAACGTTCAAAGGAACATTAGTATATTGGTTTTGTTTTATATTGTGAATCCCAAAGGCGCATTTGTGTATTGGTTTCATTCTTTATGATGAAGCTTGAAGGCACATTGTCCTATTGATTATGCTCGAATCTAGATCGAGGCATGTCATTAAGCTTGAAGGCTTATTATTTTAGAGTCTTTACCATGGCTTTCTTATATGGATAAAAAAGTATTGTCGATATTTTCATTTTTGTGTGGTTTATGGTTCATGCCCTACAAAGGGTATCAATGGTGATTTATATACATATGTGACTAAAAGAAACTAGTTTGGATCATCATTTATCTTGACATATTACACAAGTAGAATGGTGGTTTGGTTTGGTTTGTGCCATGAAGGCCATGAGGTCAAGTCCTATCACATTGACCAAAATTTATCAAACCCATAAAAGTGCATACTGTAAAATTGTAAGATTCCATTCATTCTAATGGATGCACCCTGAAAAGTGGATTTTATCAACTATTTAATTTTTATTTTTATTTTTTGGGGGTGTTTTGGTAGTCCAACTTATCTTTTGAAAAATGGAAACAACAATAATATTTTTGTGATCTAACACGGTAATATGAAAGGTTGTATGTATATATTTTTGATGTCAAGATCCATATCTCTATTACTGTTATGTTATGGGTCTCATGAAAAAACCTTTTTTCTTGATGATCAGAATAAAATTTGAAGATGTTATGGTTAATGATTGATAAATAACTTGTGATTGCAGTAATATAAACAATTTTATGGTTATATATTGTTATTTATTCTCTTAGATCTAGTTTGAAATATTGTGAAAAGTCATCCACTACAAGTTAAAGGAGTTTTGTGCCTCCATCGAGCTTGTTGCCTCATTCTGTTTGGAGCCTACTGGAAGACAATGCTTGCATATTTTCTAGGTTGGTGCCCCATTTGAATGTAGCCTATTGTAGGTTTGTGCATATAGCGGATTGGCGTATGAAAATATATTTTGTGGTTTGGTGCCTATAAAGTGATGTAATCAAAAGAATGAAGTAGATTAAAGGTTTTATAGTTTTCTCCCTCAAGGGTTTCCATGTACACCTAGTGTTTTCACGTGTTAATGTGATGTTGATTTTAGTTGATGCTCTATCATGTCTTTAGATTTGATAAATTCAAAATCAGTGAAAGGACTATGGAACAAGCTCAAAAATTGTATTTAAGGGGAAATTAAATTCAAGGAGACCAATATGCAAAC
Source organism: Pinus taeda (assembly GCA_000404065.3). Taxonomy (NCBI): domain Eukaryota; kingdom Viridiplantae; phylum Streptophyta; class Pinopsida; order Pinales; family Pinaceae; genus Pinus; species Pinus taeda. The sequence goes on from APFE030687690.1 coordinate 405,131, forward strand.
GTATTTCCAAACTCTATTAATTTGAGAGTTCTAAAATGGAAAAAGGTGAAAACATTGCTTCTTATTTCCTTCAAGTAGATGGTATTATCAAATATATCAAATGTCTTTTTCAAATGGTCAAGGAAGCAAATATTGTTCATAAAATATTAAGATTACTTCTTTCATAGATAAGGAAAATACAATATATAGAGAAGTGTTCAAAGCTATCATGGAAGAAAGAAAACATGAGAGTCAATCAAACGAAGAAGAACACAAATTTGTTAGAAATCTAAAGAATGGAATTATATCTAAATTAGTTTAAATGGCTTGTTGTGACACCTCAATCAGAGGTACATCATGAATACCCTCAAAATTATTATCCATTAGAGCAAATGTGTCCTACATCAATCTATTTACACCATCATTCTATTCTTTATTATGAATACCATCTTCTTCAGTATGACTAACTTGATCTCCAACATTCACTACTGTTGTAGCGGCTACAACCACCCTCCAAAATTTTTCATTAGCTTCGTTTTGGAGCCTCCCTACCAACCTTTCACAACAACATGTATCGCTTTGTCAAGTACACAAGATTCAGTGATTTTCTTGCGAAAATACACGCTGTCCATTAGAGCTTGTTGCACTCCCCTCACAGGTTGTTCTCCCAGGTTTGGTCTAGCTTGTACTAGCACCATTTCAATTTTCGTAAGCATCTCACTGTTGTCACATGCATGAAACTGTTTTGCAGGAAAAGTCACCGATTCGGCGACTCGCTTCACCCACATGCATGTTGTTCTGTTTTCTGAATCTTCCATCCAATGTTTGCGTGCATGATCAATCACGTCTGTTTACACTTAGTATTTCCATGCATTCACTTTCACATTTTCTTTGAGTTTCCCATTGGCAGGTCTGGGTAGCCTTGGCCCGAACCTTGCCTCACCAAGACAACATTGCACAATCCAGAGAAGGAAGGCTTTGTCTTCCTCTCAAGAAATGTGTATTTCTGCCCAGTGACTGTCCTCTAGGATTGCTTTGCGTAATTATGAGGGACAATGATTGCTAGCCCAGAAAATTGCGTAATGTAGCCGTTGAGCCTACAATCATTTCCAGTTTTAATTGCGCATTGTGCAATTCCAGCAGTCAACAGTTAGCCTGGATTACGCATTGTGCAAATACAGAAACTAGTCAGCCTCCCCAGACAACCCAGACTACTTTTTGCACAAGTCTGACAACCAGTCTCCCATCCTCCCAGAATAAATTGCATGATCCCTCCCAGTCAATCCCCATGTATGTGTTATGTCATTCCTCAAGTTTTCTTTGATTTTCACTGACAGATTTCTTGCCATGCATGTCGCTTTGTCATCTTTCAGGTGTTCATCCGCCTCTTAGCAATACAGGATCAATGGCCTCCAAGAGAGCAGGATCAAAGGACACTGATAGAAGTGAAACTGGAGCAGTAGTTGAGTGAGTGTCCTCAAGTCTACCGATCTATGAAGATACCGATCTATTTCTAGACAAGGACATCAAGCTGAAATGGAAAGAGGTCAATGATGTATTCTCAAGCACATTTGGGGAAGACCTCGAAGACTGCTAGGTATATGTGAAAATTCACAAGTATGGCTTGTACCAGATTGCATGTAAATACCTTGTGTTCCCATGCACGGACATGATACACTGAATCATCTTGCACACAGATCCTGAGACAATGACACTGAGCATTGTCAGGGGGAAGAATATTGCAACCTTCAAGGCACATGATTATGATGAGATGTATTAGATGTCAGAGCCCGTGACCATCATGGAGACTCCCTTCAGCATACCCACTAGTAGTGCCAACTCCAAAGAAATCTTGAAGAACTTGGTGAAGGAGTAGGCTAGATTCAGGATGACACCAAACCAGATCTACAAGACGAAGATATTGCGGAAGGCGTATCAATACTTGGTCATTTTTTCATGTCAAATGTATGGCCAAGAAAGCACAGAAACCTTCCCACAGAGTTGGGTGATCATGCTGGACCAACTGGCTAGAGAAGGAAAACCATGTAACTGGTCCGACATGTTCGCTCATCAGCTGAAAGAATAGGTAACAACGGATAGACAATTTGCCCGAAGGTATGCAAGCAAAAATCTACATGTCCGCCTACATATTGGATGCAATCTGTGCCCGACAAGAGTTCCCAGGCTTGAAGTGTGCATGGTCACTGATGGAGACTGTTATGAACACTTATTACAAGATGTTTTTCTAAATGCGGATTCAGAGGAGTTATCACATGGTTGTTCGACCATTTTGTCTCCCCAGTTTACAGGATGATATTCGAATAGGATCCACCATACATGTCGAAGGTAGTAATGGAGGCAATGATAGGCATAGCTAATTGGTTTCCTCACCATCTGGCACCTTCATACGGATGTAAAATACGGAGAAGCCTTAGCATGTTCTACCGAAGTTTTCCTTCGACATACTTGTCATGCAGGAACCCTACACCAAACAGTCTGAGGTCTGATTAAGACTTCTTACTGGGGAGATCCCCTAACATGTTGGCGAGCCCAACAACCGTCAACAAATACATATTCTTTCTCAACTTGTACAGTTGTACTCACCACCTTCCTAAGCTTGCACTTAAGGCCTTTGCATTTGATACAAATAAAATAATATTTCTTATTACTTTTTTCAATTCATTAATTTAAATTTAATTAATCCGATATACTGATGAAGCGTAAATAATCCTTTGTTGAGTCGTCCATCAATTGCACCAACATGAAATATATATTGTAATGTTATGTTCTTGCAAATCACTGTAAAATAAAATATATATATAGAAAATATATTAACATGAACCGTAAAGGAATAATTTCCGAAATCTATACACTCTAAAACTATATTATATTAGCATATGAATACTATAGTACCGGACATTAGAAGAAATTTAAAAACGGGTATCGAATTAAAAGGAGTTAATGGAGAAATGATAAGAAGAGACTTAGTTCAACTTATCTCTGCACAGTGGACATGAAAGTCCGCGTATATACCACCGAAAGATGCAACTGAAATGGAAAATATGATTACATCGCAATTTCCTTCCAATGCCAATCACTTCATGGCAAATTACACATGATAACTTATCACTATCACCATCAGCATCACCTGAGCGCGCGAGCTCCTTAGAGATATCAACCTTTTCACAAGACTGTAAAGCTACCATAGATGCAAGGAATGGATCCTCGCGGTGGTGGGCAACATATTGCTGTTTCAATTCAGGATGAAGACTAAATATTTCCCAAACGATTTTCACACTACTGCTATTCTCCTCCAACAATTGCAGGATTCGCTGACAATTTTCAAAATCGCCACTCCATACAATTTGCTGGCACCAAACACCTCCTGTACGACTCCAGTCCATTATATTTCGTAATAAAACAATATTACCATCCTCAATCATGGCTTCTTTCACAGTCTTTCCACTGCCACTGTAATTCCGTGGATGCCACTCACACTTTCGTCTAACCGCCCCTCGCATTTCGTCTAAGCGTTGTATGTCTACACTTTCCCATGTATCCTCCAATTGAAATCCATTCCGACGTGATCGTCTGATATATCCCGATATCACATGCGCCCCGCTAATTTCCTCCGCCGCCACTTCTGTGACTTGGACCCTTCCATTTCGCTCTGAAGGAGGAGACAGTGTCATTATTTCTCCTCCGTGCCTGTAGATATTCATTAACCGTGGTAAACGCTTCTATGGCGCGACGCCATGTACGACTCTGCTCAACGTCGATATTATTTTCAGAGCTGCCACCCGTGCCAGCATCAACGTCGATATTATTTTCAGAGCTGCCACCAGTGCCAGCATCCATTTCGTATTCCGTTTCGTTTGGAAGCGTAAAATCGGACTTCTCGTTGTTGCAGAATAACTTGGGTGTCGTTGGTTTGGTTTCTTTTGCTACGCTACGTAATATATATATATACACCGATATCGAACCGACATAAAAGTTTCCGAAAGGAAAAGAAAATGTTTTTGTTTCGCTCATATGTTTTTGACTTTCATTTCAATTTAGAATTAACTCATGAAGAAAATTACATGTAAAATAATATTATACCAAATTAAATTATATATATGGAAGTAATAACAAAGTTTTATAGGTATTTGAGATGATCTTGTTTGTGGAATAAGATATCTATTTAAGTACAATATCGTACTAAAATTTCAATTTTTGCTAAGTCATATTGATATGTTACTAAGTCATAAGTTATTGGTAATATTATTGGATGTAATTTTATACTAGGAGGTAGAAGATTTGCTCTTGTGCCTTGCCCACATTACTCCAACAATTTATAGATTCACTATGGTAATTTTTTTTTTTAAATCAATAAATAAAACATAATAAAATCAAATAAATTAATTAAAATATATAATTCTTATTATATTTTATAATCAAACTTGTTTGTAGAGAGTAGTAAAACCATCTTAGATCTATCATAATTTTCTTACCTACTATGCATTCAAATGCATCAAATGTCTCAAGATGAAAGCATCTTTCTATGTGCAAAACTTGAGGAAATGTTTTCATTTCATTCTTCTTAGGTTTTTGTAGATCGTTGGTTAATATAGATCTAAGCTAATTTTGAACAACATACTAATAAAATGTTTTAACTATAAGGAATTTTTATTTACACTTAATTCACTACTTTACATTGAAATATTTTATTTATCATTCACATTCTCCACATTAAAATGTTAATACATGTCACTCATATTCTAAATTTAAAAAAATATATATCAATAGAGATTACTCTCTCTCTCACTATATATATATATTTTATATATTATACTCAACACACATATCTCCTTCATATTAAAAAGATATATTTTTTTTATTTTCAATTATTTTATATCTTTAATAAGTTGATGTAAATTTAAGAAGACATTAGTTTTTTTTTTTTAATATTTTTTTTATAATTTGTTAATATAACATATCCCTCCTAGGGAGTCTTTAAAACAATATTATTTTTTAACTAAAACCCTATTTATAAAATAATATATTTTAGTAATAAGTATCCCAAAAGAAAAATAGTATTTCCATGATACTTATTAAAAAAGTAAAACTGCATAACGTTAACGACTTTCGAAATCCCCACACAGTGGGTCTCTAATGATAGAACCCATACGGTTGATTGTTTTTCAATTCATAAGAATGATGGATGTGACAGTACATCCCATTTGGCATTGGTATGAATTAGATAACTTTGATCACTACGCTTGACTTAACTAGTGCTATTGGTTGGAATTCCAAATATATTTTTGAAATACAGGGATACCCAGCTATCATACTCGTAGTTAGGATAATTTCCAAAGATGACATAAATTATGGAGAAGGTAAACTAATTCTAGTGGTCATTGAGGAGAATGAGGAGAAATGACCATGGACTAGTAATTCCCCTAGTAATTTAATACTATGCTTTGACCTAGAATTAGGTCATCAACACTTCCAAAGCCTTACAACTTGGCTGATAAGACCATACCTTCACAATTATGCAATTAACCATTTTAACTATTTGCGACACCTATATAAGTGTTGGGAGTTGTGCTAGCTAGCCCCATCGACCATGTACTATAATAAAGTGCCAATCCATAATTCGGGGATGTGGTATCCATTCTAAACCAATAGCCCATGCATGCTTTGACCCCTAGATGACTAGATAGGCTAGATGTGGGGTGCTCCCTACCTTGACAACTATTATAGCTCCTTGATCTAGAGATAGGATGTCTGAGTCTTCCTTAAATGATCAAATAATATACACTAACCTCCACCTGGATAGTCGGATGACCTAATGTTTCTTTCGGTGTGGAACTTCAATACCAAATGCAACTTGAAGCTTTTTTCCTAATACCAAATTTAAATCCATAACTTTATTAGCCTGCATTCATATGGAACCCCTAGATCATCAATGCCCAGATGGCATTCTTCCACTAGACTCCAAAAATATGAAAAATGTCGAAATAATTTAACAGGACGAATCCTTACAACACAGCCTCCTAGTGCAAATTGTGAGACCTACCACAACATCTTCCATTTCCATACTACATCATCTAACATGCCATATCATTGCCACCTATCATGCCACATCATCCACCACATCATTTTTTGACCACCTGCCATGCCATGTCACTCCTAAGTGTCACTCGAAAAGGGCCACCTTTCCACCCAAAAATACTTAATCCACCTACCACATGTCATTACCATAATGCAACATGTCATAATTCATGTCACCTAGATCTCGCCTACACTACCATCAAAATGTCACCTTTATGCCACCTCATTATTTTTCACCTATCAGGTGGTCCACTATCAATTTGAGAAATCCAACATATGATTGTTTTCACAAGTGTCGGTCTTGGGAAACCACTAGATGCCCAAATGCTCTGATAGACTTATAACATATTGATTTCATCAAATCCTAAATTAATTTAACATCTCCCCAGTCGAGCTAGCACAATGAATATAACACCTTGCATGTACCAAACATTGGATAGTCTTATACTTTTCACAGTGGTGGAACCTTGTCTCATATGGAACAATGCCTAGAATACATTATTCTGTAATCAAGTTTCTCCTAATTCATAGGGAGTTATATTAAGTGCAATATACACTTATAAATTTCCCTAAAAGGGTTATCTATCTAAGAACTTTTCATTATCTTTTGAATAAGGTACCTGTAGACAAAATGCTTTCAAATATAGGCTACTAGAATACACATCCAACACTCAACAAATAAACTAGACTAACAATGCTTAGTGAGGAACTAAGACATCAATGACATCATAAGCTTATCACACTACTAATATACTCAACATTATGCCCATGAACTTCAAATCAATTGCAAAAATATCCAACGCACTCAATAATCTACCCATTTGGCATTGAAGAAAACACCACTAGACATTTATAGTCATTAATTGTAGCACTACCTACCACCCCCTTGTAACGACTTGGGTTGTGAAAGATGTCAATGCCATTTTTAACTTCACCTACTCAATATCTAACAATGTACTCGGGATATAAACATTCTATTTTTTTTTAAATCATCGAGTATGTCCATCTCAATGATAGCTCTCTAATGATGTAATTATTACATTGATCGATGACTCAAATTTGAATTTAAGTTTATGAAGGAAGTTTTCGTGTTAACATTGGTAATGTTCATACTAGCATGCCACATGGTACCTGCATGGTTTCTCTTTGATTTGGTAATTTAATCTATGATTTTCCCTCAAATTAGGTCATCAACACTTCAAGAGCCTTACAACTTGGTTGATAAGACCATACCTACATGACTATACAATTAAAAATTTTAACCATTTACGACAACTACATAAGTGTTGGAGTTGTGTTGCCTAGTCCCCATGACCATGTACTATAATCAAGTGCCAATCCACTATTTAGGGATTTGGTATCCAGCCTAAACCAATATCCCATGCATACTTTGATCCCTAGATGACGATATAGGCCATACATTGGGTGCTCCCTACCTTGAAAACTATTCTAGGTCCTTGATCTAGAGATAGCGTATCTGAGTCTTCTTTAAATGAACAAACAATATATACTACCCTCCACATGGATAGTCAAATAACCAAATGTTTATTTGAGTGTGGAACTTCAATAACAAATGGAACTTGAATTTGTTTTCCTAATATCGAATTTACATCCATGAATTCGTTAGCCTACAATCATATTGCACCTATAGATCATTGATGTGCATATGGAATTTTTCCACCATACTCCAAAAATATGAAAAATGTAATAGGATGAAATCGTACAATACAACCTCCTGGAGAAAATCTAGAGGCTTGCCACACCATCTTCCATTTTGATTCCACATCATATAATATGTCATCTCATTGCCACCTATCATGCAACATCATCCACCACATTGTTTGTCTACCACATGCCACGCCATGTCACCACCATGTCACTACTAAGTGTCACTCAAAAAGGGCCACTTGGCCACACAAAAATGTTTGATCCACATGCCACATGTCATTACCATAATGAAACATATCATCATTCATCTAACCTAGATGCTACCTACACTACCATAAAAATGTCACCTTTATGCCACCTCATTCTTTGCCACTAATCAGGTGGTCCACTATCCATCTCAAAAATCCAACGTATCATTTTTTTCACAAGTGTTTGTCTTGGGAAACCAATAGATGAACAAACACTCGAATGACATTGTAACATTTGTATTTCATCAAATCCTAGATTAATTTAGCATCTCCCCATTCGAGTTAGCAAAATGACTAGAACACCTTGCATGTAACAAACCTTGGATGGTCGTATACTTTTCATAGTGGTGGAACCTTGTCTCATATGGAACAATGCCTAGACTCCATTATTTTGAAATTAGATTTCTCATTCCGAGGGAGTTATATTAAGTGTGTTATACAATTAGAAAGTTCTCTAAAAGGGATATATATCTAATAAATTTTCATTCTCTTTTGAACAAGGTACTTATAGACAAAATTCCTTCAAATATAGGCTACTAGAATACACATCCAACACAACAAAAAACTAGACTACCAACACTTAGTGAACAACCAAGACATCATTGACATCATACACTTAGCACACTACTAATAGACTCAACAGGTTCCCCATGAACTTCAAATAAATTATAAAAAACTACAACACATTCAACAATCTACCCTTTTCGCATTGAAGGAAACACCACTAGACATTGCTATTTGTTGATTGTAGCACTACCTACCACCCCCTTGTAACAACATGGGTTGTAAAAGATGTTAATGCCATTTTTAACTTCACCTAGTAACTCAAATTCTAATAATATACTAGGGTTATAAACATTCTATTTTTTTGTAATTTATGGATTAAATACGAGTATTATCAATATGTCTAGCTCAATGATAGGTTTCTAATGATGTAATTATTACATTGATCGATGACTCAGATTTCAATTTAAGCTTATAAGAGAAGTTTTTGTGTTAACGTTGGCAATGTCAACACTAGTATGCCACATGGTTTCTCTTCAGTCAAGTAATTTAATACTATGTTTTGACCTCAAATCATACCATCAACACTTCAAGAGCCTTACAACTTGGTTGATACAACCATACCTACATGACTATGCAATTAACCTTTTTAACCATTCATGATAGCTACATAAGCATTAGGAGTTGTGTTTCCTAGCCCTTGTGTCCATGTACTATAATCAAGTGCCAATCCACAATACAAGGATCTGGTATCCAGCCTAAACCAATAGTCCATGCATGTTTTAACCCCTATAAGACTAGATAGGCTAGATATTAGTTGCTCCCTAACTTGTCAAGTATTCTACTTCCTTGATTTTGAGATAAGATATCTGAGTCTTCCTTAAATGACCAAATGATATACACTACCCTTTAACTAGATAGTGAGATGGCCAAATGTTGCTTTGGGTCTGGAACTTCAATACAAAATGGAACTTGAAGTTGTTTTCCTAATATCGAATTTACAACCATGAATTCATTAGCTTGCAATCATACTACACCTCTCAATCATTGATGCCTATATGGATTTTTTTCTACCAGACCCCAAAAATATGAAAAATTCCAAAATAATTTAACTCGACAAAGCCATACAATATAACATTGTGGTGGAAATCTCTAGGTCTTCCAAAACATCTTCCATTTCTATACCACATCATCTAACATGTCATCTCACTTCCACCTATCATGCCCTATCATGCCACCTATCATCCACATCATCGCAGTGTCACTGCTAAGTGTCACTCAAAAAGGAACACTTGGCTACCCAAAAATGTTTGATCCACCTCCCACAAGTCATTCCCATAATGAAAATGTCATCATTTGTGTCACCTAGACTTTAACTACACTACCATCAAAATGTCACCATTATGCCACCTCATTCTTTGTCACATATAACGTGGTCCACTATCGATCTAAGAAATCCAACGTGTGATTATTTTCATAGGTGTTTTTCTTTAGAAACCACTAGATACCCAGATGCCCAGATTTCACCAAATCCTAAATTAATTTAGCATCTCCCCAGTTGAGATAGCACAATGACTAGAACACCTTGCATGTACCAAACCTTGGATGACCGTTTACTTTTCACAGTGGTGGAACCTTGTCTCATATGGAACAATGCCTAGAATACATTATTCTGTAATCAAGTTTCTCCTCATTCCTAGGGAGTTATATTAAGTGCACTATACAGTTAGAAATTTCCCCAAAAGGGCTATCTATCTAAGAACTTTTCATTCTCTATTGAACAAGGTACCTGTAGAAAAAATTCCTTCAAATATAGGCTACTAGAATACACATCCAACGCTCAACAAATAAACTAGACTACCAACACTTAGTGAGGAACCACAAGATCAATGACATCATAAGCTTAATACACTAGTAATAGACTCAACAGGCTCCCCATGAACTTAAAATCAATTGACAAAAAATCCAATACACTCAACAATATATCCCTTTTTCATTAAAGGAAACACCGCTAGACATTGCTAGTCATTAATTGTAGCACTACCTACCACCCCCTTGTAACAACATGGGTTGTGAAAGATGTTAATGCCATTTTTAACTTCACCAAATCAAATTCTAACAATGTACTAGGGTTATAAACATTCTATTTTTTTAATTATGGAATTAAATATAAGTATTATCATTATGTCCAACTCAGTGATAACTTTCTAATGTTGTAATTATTACATTGATCCATTACTCAAATTTGAATTTAAGCTTATGAGAGAATTTTTCGTTTTAATGTTGGAAATGTAAACACTAGCATGCTAGATGGGATTTGCATGATTTCTATTTGATTTAGTAATTTAATATTATGCTTTGACCTCAGATTAGGTCATCAACACTTCGATAGCCCTACAACTTGGTTGATAAGACCATACATGCACGACTATGAAATTAACCTTTTTAACCATTCATAATAGCTACATAAGCATTGGGAGTTGTGTTTCCTAGCCCCCATGACCATATACTATAACCAAGTGCCATTCCACAATTTTGGGATCTATTATCTAGCCTAAACCTATAGGTCATGCATGCTTTGACCCCTAGATGACCAGATAGGAAAGATATGGGGTGCTCCCTATCTTGACAACTATTTTAGGTCCTTGATCTAGAGATAGGCTATCCAAATATTCCTTAAATGACCAATTGATATATACTACTCTCCACCTGGATATTCAGATGGACAAATGTTTCATTGGGTGTGGATATTCCATAAAAAATGGAGCTCGAATTTTTTTTCCTAATATCAAATTTATATCCATGACTTCATTAGCATGTAGTTATGTTGCAGCTCTTGATCACCGATGCCCAAATGGATTTTTTCCTCCAGACCAAAAGTATGAAAAATGTTGAAATAATTTAATAGGACGAAGCCTTACAAAACAAGCTCTCGGTGCAAATATTGAAGCCTACCACATCATCTTCCATTTCACTACCACATCATCTACCATGTCATTTCATTGCCACCTGTCATTCCACATCCACCACATCGTTTCTTTAACACTTGCCATGCAATGTCACAACCATGTCACCCCTAACTGTCACTTTAAATGGGCCACTTCACCACCCAAAAATGTTTAATCCACCTGAAACATGCCATTACCATAGAGAAACATGTCATCATTCCTATCACCTAGATGTCACCTACACGAACATTAAAATCTCATATTTATGCCACCTCTTTCTTTGTCACCTATTAGGTCGTCAACTATCGATCTGAGAAATCCAATGTATGATTATTTCCATATGTGTTTATCTTGCGAAATCACTAGATGCCTAGATGCTCGGATATCCTTGCAACATCTAGATTTCATTAAATCCTAGATTAATTTAGCATCTCCCCATCTAATTTATTGCAATGGCTTCAACACCTTGCATGTACCAAACCTTGGATGACCATATAATTTTCACAGTGGTGAAACCTTGTCTCATATGGAACAATGCCTAGACTCCACTATTTCAAAATCAAGTTTCTTCTCATTCATAACAAGTTATATTAAGTGCGCTACATAATTAGAAATTTCTATAAAAGGTCTATCTAGCTAAAAAAATTTCATTCTCTTTTGAAAATGGTACTTGTAGGCAAAATGCCTTCAAAGATAGGGTACTAGAATTCACATTCAACACTCAACAAACAAAATGGACTACCAACACTTAGTGAAAAACCAAGAAATCAATGACATCATAAGTTGAGCACACTACTAATAGACTCAATGGGCTCCACATGAACTTCAAATCATTACAAAAAATCCAAAACACTCAATAATCTACCTCTTTGGCATTGAAGGAAACACCACTAGACATTGCTAGTCATTGATTGTAGCACTACTTACCACCCCCTTATAACAATGTGCAATGTGAAAGATGTTAATGCCATTTTTAACTTCACTTACTCAATTTCTAACAATGTACTAGGGTTATAAACATGTTATTTATAATAAAAAAATGAATTGATTACCAATATTATCATTATGTCTAGCTCACTGATAGCTTTCTAATGATGTAATTATTACATTGATCCATGACTCAGATTTGAATTTAATCTTATGAGAGAATATTTTGTGTTAACCTTGGCCATGTCAAAACTAGCAAACCACATGGAACCTACATGGTTTCTCTTTGATTTGGTGACATTGTGAACCAACAACACCAATACACTAGTTTTAGACTTATTGAGAAAGTATATGTGTGGATGTGGGGGGTGGGGGTATGTTCCAAGGCTATGACATACATTATATATAAAACATCTACCCGCATTAATCTACACTACATGATATATGGGAATAAATGAATTATGGTGTCAAATAACCCTTCACTGTGTGTGTCAATCCACAATGCATATAATTGTGAGTGGAATAAGAGAATAAATTTGGGCAAACCCACCCATAGCCCCATCAGGGATCAAATATATAAGCCCTAAAGAAAAAATATTTTCTGCCATGTTGTGCCAATGA
>APFE030687690.1:420236-538759 GCA_000404065.3 Pinus taeda
TAGGCACACACACACACATTAAAATTGTGAACAATATGGGATACACACCCATTGCCCAATCGAGGCTAGGGGGTTCGAGCCCTATTTAAACTCCATACCACTATCCTACACTGAACACTAAATATAAATACACATGCCCTACTTCATATCCCATTGGGGGTTGGGGGTCCCAAGCCATTACAAATTTTCAAGGCACTAAACAACATCGATGGTCAAATATCAATGGGCTCTACCACATTACCTGTCAAAGCTACCAACAGTGTGTAAACAATTGTGCTAATGTTTACTGATAATGAGATTGTAAACACCTTGATACAAAGAAAGGTCCAAACCATATGAATGAGATAAACCAATAAATTTACCCCACCTTATCAGTTATAAAGGTAACATAATAGAGGCATCAAAATATATTATTTCTGAACATTGCAATGTGAGATTGAAAGTCTAGAACAATGCTTTTTAGCTCATGGCCACCATGTATTACTTAGATCCAAATAAATGGTTAGAGGTATAAATTATTAGCATCAAATGTATTTATATTTGTTTTAAAAATGTATCTTGTAAGCATGGTGATGAGAACCATTTTGCATTAGCACCAATGGATAGATATCTGCTTAGGACTCTAACCAATATGATTTTATTTTTCAAACGATGGTGGAAATTGTGACTAATTTAACCATATGATAATTAGAATTTAGAATTCGTTCATGTTATACTCATGAATATGAGGGACAATGGATTAACCACCTCTATTAGTTTAAGAACTAATGGACTCAAAATTGCTTTATCTATGAGCTACATTATATTGTAAAATGCAATCTTCCTTGAAACTAAGGGACATATGAACAAAATAGAGAAAATGGCACTAGGAAAATTCCTCCCAAGCACCTTGAGAATCATTTTCAAGTGATTAAATATTTCTCCATACTTCCCTAAATCTCTTTTCTTTTGATTCCACAAAAAAATTACTTTATTGTAGCATAAAATATCTCGATATTCTTGCATGATCTTATTTTTGAGGATTCTTTGTTCGGTCTTACAATTAAGACCCCTTGTATTCTAATAGATCACTTTCATTGATAAGTATGAGGGGAGGGTGGTATGAATTTTTCATTAACAATATTGTGCCTATTTTAACTAGAGACTCTCCCATTTCATATATGAGTTGTTTATTACTTTTCCTACCCTTTCACTTATCTCCCTTTCCAGGCTTATTGTGCTCATTGTTTATATTTCTTTTGATACCAAAATAAGAATATTAAAAAAGAGAATATTTATCCTTAAACCATCATAAAGGGGTTTTTGTGACAACTCAACGAGAGGTACATCATGAATATCCTTAAAATTGTCATCCATTGGAGAAAAGGTATCCTAGATCAATCCATTTATACCATCATTCTCAAGATTATTATCAATGTGATATTCGTCCAAGCACTAAATCAATTTCCAATATTCACTTTATATTATTCCTCAACATGCACAACATGATTACTACTACTACTTGGCACCTTCCTCAGCTCACCATTGTAGAATGGTGTCGTCATTGATGTCAACCTTGGAGTTTGACTTTGAATAAGAACTAGTCATTGATGTAAAATTGTTAATATATGCTCTTATATTTTTCTAGATTACATCAATTTGGAAGCTCCATTGAAGGATGGCTGGAAACCCTAGTTATTGTGTTTGGTTTCCCTGGACTTAGGACACACCACACACTGTTGAGGGTTTTTGAGGAAGAAAATCATAGAGCTTGTCATGGAGATCTTTGCCATTGGATTCTCCTAATGGAGTTGATTCTTGTGGTATATGGCACGCCCCGAGAGGCCTCTCAGTTTGACAACTATTCATTTTTGTAGTTGAAGACCTCAGTCAATGTTTCAAAACCCCATGAGGTGGCACCTCCTCCTAAAGCAAGGAAAATTATCATGCTATATGGCCCCTTAGAAAGGATTAAAATAATATTATAATATTTATTTTTTAAACTAAGGGCCCATGAAGGTTTTGTAATTCATAAATTAAAAACAAATCATGAGATTTCTCCTCCAAATCTTGAATCCTATGGTTCTAACTTTCCAAAGTCAAAAGTTGAAATAATTAAATTCCCCCCCTTAGGACCCTCCAACGAATACCCTTATTGAAGCCCTTCTTAACTCAAGAAAAAATCTATATAATGTCATTCAATATGTTCATCATTGTATGAATATGAAATCAACAAAAAAAAAATAGTTCTAAATTTAAAAAATTAGTCGTATGGAGTAGTAAAAAATCAGAGACAACTCAACCTTGGTTTGGGAATTCATTTGTTATATTTTTTAAGGGTTTCATGGGTCCTTTTTGTTGCAAGTGGATTTAAAAATGGCTTTATTTTGTGCAAAATATACTTTCTACGAATTTGTTATCTAAGCACAATAACCTTTGCGAAAAACATTTTCACATCACTCTATGGGATTCAATGGAATTTAAGCATGTCAAAAGTGATAAAGCTCTATCTATGAGTCCGGACCCTCCTCCAGAGATTCTACTTGCATTATAATTGACTTAATTGATGGATAAATCTAAGGTATTTCACTCGAGTTCTAGGAAAAATCATTTGATAGGTGATGCTCTCATATGCAATACAAAACCCTTAATGACAACCTTGACATTGATGTGATGTCATATACACATTCTCTGCAGTAGTACACTTACTTAGGTGCCTCAAAATGTAGGATGTGATATACCAATGTACTAATAATGTGTGTTTATTACAAGTTCACATTATAGTTTGTTGTAACCATCGATGGGTAACACATGTCTGGTAAATTTGTTGGAAACTAGGTCAATACTAAGAGAGGGGTGAATCAATGTTGATCAATTTATTAATTTATATAAAAAAAAAAACAAAAACAAAAACAAAAACAAAAACAAAAACAAAAAACAATTTGTGCAGGAACATAGGCACACCATTAAATAATCCAATAATTAAATAAATAATGATGAAAAGAACAATATCAACAATCACAATGGAACACATAGAACAAATAAATTCTTCAAGACTTCCTTTTAATTGCTTCTCAAAACAAGATACAACTTGTTGTTACAAATATCTAGCTACAACCAGTAGGATGCTACAACTCCCTGATTTATCAGATGCAACTCAATGAAGCTAAAACCCCAACTATTTACCAACACCTAGTAAAAGGAGCACCAACTCCTTATTTTTCAACATAAAACTTGCTTGGCACCCACTGGTTCATTTTTCATCCATTTTCACACTAAAAAAATGACTACCAATTTTCTTTCAAAATTAAACAATTTATTCAATCACCAATACCTTCAACAATCTCTGATCACTAAGAAAACACCAACATTTTCACCACAACTTGATCACAAAACTCACATCTCTTCTCTATCATCAAACAATTTTCTCAACCATTCTTATCAAGAATTTTTGGCTTGGTGTTTTTAGCATTCATCTCGCATTGGATCTAGGACTATGGCTTAAATTTTTCCTTTTTCCTATTCAACTAACTCCTCTAGATGTTTTCTTTAAGTTTCAGATTCCAATAATCCTTTTCAAAACTCAAACTCTGATTTTTTCTACTTATTTATGTAATTCTGGTTTTTTAAGAGGTCTTAACAGTGCTTCTTCTATTTTTATTTGCAGTTAACTTAGGCATAACTTCCAAATTTGTTGCCAACTTGTCCATGCATTTTAGCACTCTGTAGCATTTGGATTTAACTTCCAAATGTGTCACTAATCTGATGGGTCAATGTGGTGTCAAAAAATAGTTGTCAACTCATCTTTCCCATGCATGTGCCCCAAGGCACTTTACTATTGGCCCAAGGCCTTTGCGGGCATTTTTAATTTAACAGAGAAAATACAACTAAATCTGTCAATTTTTGGATTAAGACCCTTTTTTTCTTGTGCTTGGCTTCTTTCTACCCATGAAACCAAGTTTCATGACCATCGACCAAGCCCTTGGGTGGTAAGCCATGTTTTAAGCCCTTCACAGACCAAACCCTTGTGTTAATGGCTCCATGCCATTTGTTTCTATGCAGAACAACCAAAGGCTGGCGCAAAGGGTGGAGCTACATGTCCCTGTCCTTTTTACTTTGTGCTTAGTTATTCTATTGCGCCCTTGGTCTGTTTCTATGCGAAATTACCAAGGGTAAAGGCTTAGCACATAGGTCTTTTGTCTCAACTCATTCTCTTTGCACATTGTTAAAAAACTATTGGGGTCATCTACTGGGTTGATGTGTCTCGTGGGGACCTCTCACCTGATCTTTGATTTCTTGTCGCTAATTTAGTTATCTATCATCTACATACCAGTGCCTCTTCTCCTAGCACATCCTCTCTGTAACTCGTAACAACCTACCAGTTTCCACCCAGCAATATGATGTCACTATGATGTCACCGAGGACACATGTATCCTTCAAAGTGGTGAGATGTGTCACCCAGATTTGGGCCATTTGGGTGCCCAAAAATGTCGAATATGTCTACCATGTGTGCACCCCCAATTGGACCAGATCATTGTAGATTTCATCATCCATGTCATATCCAAGATCCAATAAGATGATGAGGAGAGAGAAAGAGGATCCTGAGGCCTGTTTTGCAAGAAATTTCTATTATATAAAAAAAAATTGACAAAACCAATAGGTTCAAGCCATTTCCCTTTTTTTCACACCATGGCGACACTCTTTTTTCTCACCGCTTTGTTACGCCTCTGTCACTTCCTCTCCGGGCTCACCCTTAGTAGAATGTGTTATTAGAGTGGGGACCTCTGCTCATCTCTTATTGGACAATGCTTTGTTGTCATGTCCCAATGCCTACCGTTCAACTCCTCCTTTTTCACTCTTTCCAACACTCTGGGGTGGATTCACAGAGATGGTTGTTTGAACACTCTACATAAAAAGTGTTGGGGTTTAATCATTAGGCTTGCTCCACCAGGCCACAGTGTCAAGTGGGTTCCAACTCCTCTAATGAGAATGCTTCCTGCTACTGCATTGTCCATCCATGTCATTCTAATCCGATTTGTGATGACTTTTTCACCATCACCGCTAGGTTTTTCTGCTTTTTGAAACTTGGGTATGCACCAAAGAAATTTCCAAGCTCCTTTTAACTCTGCTAACTCAAACTTGGGATCCTGCAACTTTGACTGGCTCAAACTTTCAAACCAGTAGGCCATTTTCGAACTTCTACATACCACTACAAATATCTTTCAGAGCTCTTTCCATTTATGTGGTTTTGACTTGTGTTTAAGGGGATATATTGCACCAAAAATTTCTCCAAATACTTTGCACCATTACTACCACCATGCTAATCCTTAACCTTCTTCTTGTTCCTGGAACCGATTCTATTGAAGCATCTCCCTAACACCCGTGCCACCTATAACCATTTATTAACATCAATGACAACATATTTCCAAAAAAATATTCATATGCAAATATTCCTAAGGAACACAATAAGACATCGATATATTTTGTGTGGTGATATAACTCAAGTTCTGGTGCGTTTGAACTAAGAAATCATGCATTATTTGTTTTTTACAAGGCATGAATACATGAGCAGTAAGTGGCCACACATTTGCACAATTGTTCAAATAATAGTGCACAACTACACAATAGCATTTAGTGAAAGTTGACATCTCTTAGATGAAGTCTAAATATTAAGGGGTTTGACTCTGAAAATTTTAGTGAAGGCCCAAAAAATCACTTTTGAATGTAAGCATGAAATATCATGGCATTATTCTTTAATAAGGTATCTTACCAAGAATCTAGTCATCAAGTTGACTCCTCCCGTTGAAGTCAAATGTGAATCTTGGATTCAAATGATGTATGTATATCAATAAGCTATGCATATAATATATGTGAGGTCTCAAGTTAGAGGGAATTGGTGATATAAATCAAGTTCTTGTTGTTGGGTCATGGAAAAGGTATGCATTTACTATTAACTTATTATCCTTTTCCTTTATTCTCATCCTTTCTATATCTCAATGCGCTAATCTATTAAGAAATTACGGTAAGAAATACAGAAATTATTTGCAGTTATGCTTTGGCTAATTATTATCCTTCCTTATGCAGGAAAGTACGAAAAGGGACAACTGTTTTTCCCTAACTAAGAAAAAGCGACAAAGAAACAAGCCAAGGAAGGAGCACAACAATTACAGATAAGGCCAAAAAAAATCAGAAGGATCAGCGATAGAAGGGAAAAATGTCCGAAGTTAAAAAATTGCGGGAATCCCTAAGGATAGAGAGATCCTCAGGGATCGCTTTTACTATTTATCTTTTTACCCCTTTATCATTATAAAAGGCAACGATTGTAATCAGAAAGGGGGATGACTGTTGTTATTATTATTGTAATTCTCAATTACAGACTTTCATTGAAGCGAAGAATGCAAATACGTTGTAATGCTCTTTCATGATTAATATATAAGAGGAGTTGTTGTTCCTTTTAATTTATCTGAAGTAACCAACAGTGTACACTGGCGGCTAAGGGCCTGACTTCTGGTGGAATTCACTGCTTCACTCGTGTCATATATTTTCAATTGTTGCAAGTGTGACAGTTTGATAAGATTATTGCTTTCTACTATTTTATTTCATTGTTGTTCCTTATTTATTTACGTTAATAGAATAGCCTTGTTTTATATAATTTACAACAATGTTGTTTAATTAGTTTCCTTTCGCTTTGGATTGAGTTTCCTAGATGAATATCCTGCTTGATGTAATCAAATGTAATGAGAATTAACTATTGTTGTTAGGCTCTCATATTGATGTCATCGTTGTTTTATAGACTAGTGCATTTGATTTAAATCCAATCAGTTTCTAAGAGAAGAGTTATCACCGTTGTACTCTTAACTGATATTGTTGTTACTTGAATTATTGTAGGATTTGATTTCAATAAAGGATTGAGTCTTCTTTTAATTGCAATTAGAACTTACTTGCTGCATCCGTTTACTCTTGTATTTAAAAGATCTATACTGCAATTTAAAATCATTACTCTGAGTTAAATAGCCACCACATACTGTGTACACTCTTGAAATATAAAGACTTGCCCAGATTGATAATTAATGTGAAGATAATTAGGAGTTGAAAAGGCACCTTTTATCACCCAACATTTTGGCGTCGTTGTCAGGGAGAGTGTAGCCATTTCTAAGGAGTAATGTACATCTGATGATTATTGTTGAAGAATAATTGGGCTTTGAAAATGGAAGGTAAGAACCTACGTAACGAGCAAGTAAAGTGCTTGCTCCTCCGCCCACTTTTCAGCACAATCACAGAAATTTGAAGTAGGTATTTGCTGCTTAACTATTAGGAGAGAACTAGGTATTAAAAACAAAAGGTAAGAACCTGTGTATGGAGCATGTAAAATGCCTGCTCCCCTGCCTACTTTCCAGCAAAATTGTTAAGAACTTAGGGTAGAGATAAACATTTGAATTGTTTGCATGAATGACTAAGAAGAAAAAACCCGAAAACAATCCAATTCCACTACCCAAACCAGACAAATCTAAGGGGCCGGTGACCCTTGGATGATCAACATTCATAGATGAAATCTTAAAGAAAGTTGAATCTTAGCCATCAGTAGGATCTAGAAACGTTGCTTCCAAACAACCTATTGTCTCCCTTTGGGCCATAGGCTCACTATCTGTAGCGTACACTGAGGTCCACAGAAAAATAGTGGGAACTGAGCAGAGTTTTCAAGAGATTGAAAATTCGCACCCAATTTCCTCACAAGAAAGGAATTCTTGTAATATTTGTGAAGGAGGAGGAGAAACAAGGGAAACAGAGGAACCAAGATCCCCTTAGGTAGTAATTCAACAAGGAACACCTAGTATCCCAGATCGAGACAGTGCTATTAAGATCATTTCCACCCCTTCTAATCATCCTAGGAATAACTCTCTAGAGATCCTGGAAGGGTATTGGCACATATTTGATCAAATGGCCAACAAACCATAAGCACCTCAAACCTCTACATTGCAGTATCCCATCATTGACATAGATGTCAACACACCCAAGAAAGCTATCCCTCTCCAAAATATTCCTACCTTTCATGGATTAACATCAGAGGATCCAGATGCATTTCTGTTTGAATTTGATGTATTATGTCGGGGTTATGATTATACCACCGACCCCAAAAAACTAAAGTTGTTTCCCTCTACATTGAAAGGAGCAGCCTTGCGATGGTTTATGGAATTAGGTGGAGGAACAATAAATGATTGGGATCAAATGAAAAATGCTTTCCTAAAAAAATATCAAGACTATTGCAGATCTAGGGAATTGAAAGATGAAATATTTCAAATGATAGCAAGACCCAGTGAGACATTGGAAGAGTATGTAGAACGCTTCCAATATAACCTCCAAAGATCCCCCTATGCAAATTTGCCTTTACCTGATAATGTGTTGAAAACTACACTGGTTAAAGGGATGAAAGAACAATGGATAGAGAAATTAAATATTATGGGTAAAGATGACATATATCAAGAAGATTATGCTGATATTATTAAATTGTGTATTAGGTGCTCAAGAGGTAGTATGAGATTGAAACCAGCAGAACGCAACATGCCCACGAGGGACAGCAAAATCTCTGGCGGAACTATCACTCGTACAGAAATTGACAATCTGCTAGAGGATTTTAAAACATATATCTTGGGAACTCTGACCACGCAATTAGACATCATGCAGGCCAAGCAAAAACAAGCTAAAGCAGAACAGAACTTGGTGATATTTTTCCCAAGATGCAGGAAGAAGCATAGTCACAAAGAGTGTCTGCTAGATATGGTACAAACCTGTGCCATATGTACAAAAGATCATACCACAGAAAGTTTCCCATCACTCCCAGGGTTAAAAGCAGTCTATAAGGAAGCAAAGGAAGAAACAGAAGCAATCTACCTACTAATTAGCATCACCAATGGCAACCACGACAAACAGGTACACCGACTGATCCATCTTCTTTCTTTCAAACTTCGCAATATGATTCGCAACAATACCCAGGAACCATATGGTAGAATCAACCACCTTTTTCCAATTGGTCACAACAACCATTCCCTATGCCACCTTGGCCCAACAAATTAAATCAAAATAACAATTGGCCAAATTCCTCTTACTTCCCACTGTTTTGGCAGAATAATGCATATCAATCCCAATGGCTACCCTCGACTTCACAGAACCAGAATTGGCAGTTAAGATGGAAAAGACCTACAAATCAGCCAGCAGGAATAATCCCCCTACCTCAACCCACACTGCCAGCACCCTACACATTGCAACAGAACCCTCAGACCAACCTATGATTGCAATTCCCAACGCAACCCAACCCGAACCCCAACAACAAACCGGTTCAATCTGTGCAAATTATTGAAGGACTAGAGCCAGAAACCGAGTTAAGGGAGTGCAATGAGCTTCAATTAAGATGTGGGCGAACAATAGAATCAGAGGGGGATAAAAATAAACAAATTGAAGATCAGTTACCTATAGAACAAGCACCACAAGTGGAGAACATGGTTAAACATAAAACTCACGATCAAATGATCACCTCTTCTCCACCATTCCTAGAAAGATTAATCATACCTCGCCTAATAGAATACCCCAATTTTGATCTTCTGGGAGAATTGAAAATTTTGTGTATAAAAATACCGCTCCTCCAGGCTATTCAAGACATTCCGATTTATGCAAAAACTATTAAGGAATTGTGTATGAAAAATCCAAAGAGGAAAATAAAAACAACCCCAACTGTCCATGTAGTCGGTACCTTATCTCATTTACTATCAGGCAGAGAAACACCTGTAAAATATGAGGACCTAAGAAATCCTATAGTCACTGTGAAAATAAATGGATGCTCCTTCCCCAATGCATTAGTTGATTTAGGAGCAACAATCAATATTCTTACAACCACAACTTGTCAAAAGCTTGGCATTACATCCTTGGACCCAACCACGACCTTATTGGAACTGGCTCACTGATCGTTAGTCAAACCAGAAGGCACATTACAGGATGTAATGGTGTCAATAGACTCCTGGGAATACCCTGTAGACTTTTTGATCATTCATCCTAGAAACCGACTCAATGGACATCCCATAATTCTAGGAAGACCTTGGCTAGCAACCACGGATGCTTACATAAGCTGTCGAACAGGCAACATGACTATAGCAAGAGGAAGCAATGTGAAGAATTTAGCCTTATATCCTCCAGCTCAACCAAGTTTAACGATAATCAAAACCAGAAAACAACCTGTATCATATCTAACTGAAAACATTAGATCACCGCTAACCATAGAAGATGCTCTTGAATTTAAGGATCAAACAAAAGATGACATCATTAATATTTACATTAACCAACCAAATGTCGTATCCCATCTAAAATGTCACATGATCGAAGCAGCCCTCTATAACAAAATCGAAGAAGATCCCTTATAAGATATTAACGATCAATCAATACCAACAACTTCTGTTTATAACAACAAAACCATAGAAATTGAGCTACGAAAAACTTTGAATATTAACAAAAATCTGATTGCTGACCAAGAGCAGAAGCTTATTCAACTCCTGAGAAAATATAAAGAGGCCTTTGCATGGGATTACCTGGATATGAAAGGGATTGATCCCCAATTATGCATGCACCACATTTATACAAAGAAAGATGGCAGGCCCATCCAACAACCTCAACGGAGGTTAAATCCTCATCTTAAAGATATTGTTAAAGCTGAACTACAAAAATTGTTAGATGTAAACTTCATCTACCCCATATCTGATAGGAAATGGGTCTCTCCATTAGTAGTGGTGCCGAAAAAGAATGGAAAGTGGCGTATATGTGTTGACTATAGAGAGATTAATAAAGCAACCCAAAATGACCATTTTCCCCTTCTGTTCATTGACCAAGTCTTGGACACATTGGTAGGAAAAAAATTCTTTTCTTTCCTAGATGGCTTTAACGGATACAATCAAATTCAGATTGCCCCTGAAGATCAGGATAAGACAACCTTTACCTATCCTTAGGGAACATTCGCTTATAGGGTCTTACCTTTTGGGCAGTGCAATGCACCTGCCATATTTTAGAGGGCTATACTCAGCATTTTTTCAAATCTGATAAATGAAGGGCTCGAGGTGTACATGGATGACTTTATAGCCAGCGTTACAAACATTGGAGAAAGTTATGCAAAGATGCATTGCCGCCAGACTTTGTTTAAGCCATGAAAAATGCCACATGATGATGACCGAGGGCCTCATCTTGGGTCACTATATCTTAGCAGCTGGAATCCAAGTAGATCTAGCAAAAATTCAGATAATTCTTTTAATACCTACCCCTTCCACACAAACTGGGGTATGTAGTTGCTTGGGGTTTTCTAGCTATTATAGAAGATTGATAAAGAATTTTTCTCAAATTGCTGCACCACTATATGCATTAACAGGAAATATTGATTTCATTTGGACTGATAAATGTGACAGTGCTTTTGAAGATTTAAAATGGATTGTATCAACAACCCTAGTATTAAGGGGCCCAAACTGAGATTTTCCATTCCAGATTTCATTCGACGCTTCAGACACAGCCATTGGAGCAGTTCTTGGTTAGGAGGAAGATAAAAAGCCATATGCAATATACTATATCAGCAAAAATCTATCTCCTGCTGAATTAAATTATACTGTCATTGAAAAAGAATTTTTGGTTGTAATCTATGCTATCAATAAATTCAGACATTATATAATAGGATACCCTATGGTTTTATACACTGATCACTCTGCTATTAAATATCTAGCTAATAAAACTGTTACAAATGGAAGAGTGACAAGATGGTTGATTCTTTTGCAGGAATTCGATATCACTATCAAAGGTCGACCATGAAAAGAAAATCCAGTAGCAGATTTCCCTTCACGAATGCCAAAGACAGATGACTCCACAATAGTAGAAGACCAGTTTCTTGATGAACATTTATTTGTTGTAACCGTGAAAACACCGTGGTACGCAGATGTCACAAATTACTTGGCAGTAGGCAAGTTACCCAAGCACCTGACGCCTAATGAAAGAAAACAAATAGTATAGCACAACATGTGATTCTCTTGGATTGGAGGCTATTTATTTCATACAGGGGCCAATATGCACATTAGAAGATGCATCAGGGAAGACGAGATCTTCAACATCCTGAAAGCTTGCCATGATGGGCCTTGTGGCAGACATTTTGCAGATCGTCGGACTAGTCACAAGGTATTACAGATGGGCTATTATTGGCCCACCATTTTTAAAGATGCCAAGAAGTTTGTCCAGGCATGTGATAGTTGCCAAAGAATGGGACGCCCTGGGCAGTCTGATGAGATGCCCCCACACCCGCAGATAGTCATTGAACCTTTTGAGCGATGGGCGTTAGATTTCATCAGTCCAATAAACCCATCATCTAATCAAAAGACATATATATTAGTTGCAATAGAGTATGTGACTACATGGGTGGAGGCAGAGACACTACCGAGGGAAATAGAGGACTCGGTAATCCACTTTCTTTTCCAACTATTCGTGCGATATAGCTTGCCTAGAGAGGTAATTACTGATGGAGGACCATAATTCATAGGCCATAAGATCGCTGCAACATTAAAGAACCATCATATCAGGAATAGAATCACGATTCCATACCACCCGTAGGCAAATGGCTAGGTAGAAAGCACCAACACGGTAATTGAGGCAATACTCACAAAGACAGTTGCATCACATAGACATGACTGGGCTACCCAATTGCCCGAAGCCCTGTGGGCATACCGCATGACATGGAGAAATACCACGGGATATTCCCCATATCAACTAGTGTTTGGCAAAGAACCTATCTTCCCAATTGAATTTGAAATCCAGACATTGAGGATAGCTCAGGAGGTAGGCTTGGACTTAAACGAAGCATAGATAATAGGCTACATCAAATCAATGAATTGGATGAAATTTGACTATCATCTCTTCAGCACACTGCACTGATCCAACAACAAAGAGTGAAATGGCATGATGCCCTTATCAAAAAGAATATCTTCCACGAAGGATATTGGGCACTCCTGTATGATTCTAGGTTCCAGGATTTCCTGGGAAAATTCCAGACCAGATGGTTAGGACCTTATGAGATACAAAAGGTGCATGATAATGTGAGGACATTATGAGATACAAAAGGTGCATGATAATGGCACCCTCACATTAGCCACCATTGATGGGTCTGGCTACTCTTGTAAAGTGAATGGACATCGAGTACGATATCACAATTTGCTTACTAGGGAGTCCTTTTGCCAACAATTATGGAAATATTCCACCATACAAATTCTTGCTGAGGAGGGCAACTCGTCCTTAGCATCGACCCAGTGAATTATTCATTTGTTTTTGAAATTTGTACATAAATTTTCCTTGATTGAATTCTTGAATAAATTGTATATAAATTCTTTTTTTTTTCTAGTTTTCCTCTGTTGTTCCCTCTAAGGAACAATTGTTGTTCCCTCCAAAGAATAGTTGTCATTCCATTTAAGGAACAACAATTTTGCGTACAAATTTTCATGTTTTTCCCTTCAAGGAACAGTTGATGTTCCCTTTAAGGAACAATTGTCATCCCCTCTAAGGAACAACAACCCCCTGTATATTTGCTTTTTGTTGTTCCCTTTAAGGAAGAATTGTTGTTCCCTCTAAGGAACAGTTGGCGTTCCCTCTAAGGAACAACAGTTTCATGTCTATTTGCTTTTTGTTGTTCCCTTTAAGGAACAATTTTTGTTCCCTCTAAGGAACAGCTGATGTTCCCTCTAAGGAACAACAGTTTCATGTCTATTTGCTTTCTGTTGTTCCCTCTAAGGAACAACAGTTTCGTGTGTATTTTCTTTTTGTTGTTCCCTTTAAGGAACATTTGATGTTCCCTCTAAGGAACAGTTGTTGTTCCCTCTAAGGAACAACAGCTTCGCGTGTATTTTTCTTCTTGTTTTTCCCTTTAAGGAACAGTTATTGTTCCCTCTAAGGAACAACAATTTTGTATGGATTTCTTTTCCCGTTGTTCCCTTTAAGGAATAGTTGTTGTTCCCTCTAAGGAATAGCTGTTGTTCCCTTTAAGGAACAACTGATGTTCCCTCTAAGGAACAGCAATCCCGTATGTATTTGTTTCCTCGTTGTTCCATCTAAGGAATAGCTATCGTTTCCTTTAAGGAACAGTTGTTGTTCCCTCTAAGGAACAGTTGTTGTTCCCTTTAAGGAACATCAATTTTGTGTATATTCTTTTTTGTTGTTCCATCAAAGGAATAGTTGTTGTTTCCTCTAAGGAACAACTGTTGTTCCCTCTAAGGAACAACAGTTTCATTTGGATTTGTTTTCTCGTTGTTCCCTCTAAGGAACAGTTGTTGTTCCCTCTAGGGAACAATAGTTTCATTTGGACTTGTTTTCCCATTGTTCCCTTTAAGGAACAGTTGTTGTTCCTTATAAGGAACAACCATTGTTCCCTCTAAGGAACAATAGTTTCATTTGCATCTGGTTTTCCACTGTTCCATCTAGGGAACAGTTGTTGTTCCCTCCAAGGAACAACTATTGTTCCCTCCAAGGAACAGTTGTTGTTCCCTCTAAGGAACAGTAATTTTGCGTCCAATTATTTTTCTCTTTTCATTGTTCCTTATAAGGAATAGTTGTTGTTCCCTCCAAGGAACAGTTGTTGTTCCCTCTAAAGAACAACACTTTAGGTGTTCAATTTTTCTTCCTGTTGTTCCCTATAAGGAACAACATCATCATGTATATATCCTTTTGTTGTTCCTGACACGGAACAACACCATTCGCGTATAATTTTCATTCGTTGTTCCTTACAGGGAACAAGTGTTGTTCCCTTTAAGGAATAGCACCTTTTTATGTGACTTTTCTTGTTGTTTCCTACAAGGAACAACACTCTTTGTGTGAGGTTTTCTTTAGGAAATAAGAACTTTGTGAATGTTATTTCACTTTTTATGACCCTCCATCAGGCACAAGGGTACAAATATATATGAAAGGATACAGATCTGAGGATTACTGAAACAAGCAAGTATTGAATATTATCATCTTTAAACAAGATTGCTTTGTATTGATCGAAAAATAAATGACACAACCATCTATATCACTTAATTGTCCTCATTTCCGTTATAAATCAAAGTGATTGATTATTTGTACCATGTTCGTTCTTCCCTAAACCCTATAACTCTCTCTGTTCATTATCATCAAAAAAGGTTAAGGGCATACTTTCTTCCATTTGATATGTTTAGACTTATTCCGCCATTCCTACTCCTAAGGAGTGTTGAGCCACCCTTTATGTATAAATAGGAAGTGTTGTTCTAAATATATATATATATATATTATATATATATACTAACAATTGTATGATTTTGTTACAAATGGAGGATAAGGGGTCTCATCACGAGCCAGCCTACTATGATCATAAGGAAGCAGCAAAGTGGCATTCCCACTATGGCCACCACACCAGGGATATGATCCAATGGATGAATCAAGAAATAAAAAGTCCTTGGAACAAGAGGTCTCAACACAAGCTGGCCTACCCACCTTTTGCTCCTTCCTAGTGAATGGCAATGTGTTCATCTCGTCACCAAGCCAACACATTGGCCTCCACTCTAATAGCATAATGCACTTTCCCTATTTTACATAAGGACCATGGTTCCAAAGGGTTAGAAAGCAACTCTGTCGATGCTATAGATGCCTGTAGGCAACAAAAGCTCTGCTAATGGTATTGAAGTCATATTTCCAACATCAATAGCTATTATAAGTCCCTTTCCTTATTTGGTATCTTTACTACAGAGCAATTATGTTCTTAATTTATGTTGAACCTTTATGCATGGATATCTTCTAAAAAAATCAATCTAAGCTTTAAGTGGAGTGATGACGGTAAAGTATCTTTTTTCTATCAAATGTCCTTTTTCCCTTTTCGAAATCACCTCATAACATCTCCTCACTAATTGATAATTATCGTATATGCATTGATTTCAGCACTCCTATATCTCTTTTGATCCTTTCATAAATAGGTGTACCTTACCACTTCCATCATCCCTGTACGTCGCCACCAGCATGATTTTCCTTCATTTATTCAGTCGAAGATGACCTATCATTTCAAAGGGGGGCGGGGGTGACTCCCAATGTACTTATGCATGTGCGTCATTCCTTTATTTGGTTATGCTGAACTATATGACATTCCATAATAGCAAGTTTTTAACGGTATTTATGTGAAAAATATCATCCGATATAACGATCATAACAACTTTGTTGTTCCATCGCTGGCTCTATCTATTGTTGTGTTACCTATGCTAACTTGCAGTGTGTAGAATTCAGGCAATATGGGAGGATGAACAATGCACAGGGAGCCATTGATACTGGTTGTTTCTGAGGCCTCCAGAGAAATTCTAGTCCGAGCCGGGTGGGTATCATATTTCACACGATTTCAGCAACCCAACGAAACAATCGCTATAGAATTCCTACAAAATTTACAGAACGATTAGTCTATGGTGAGGAGCAGACAAATCACAGTCTCAGATGCTGTGATTGCAAAAGTTTCTGGATTACCAGCCGAAGAACCCGTGTGGACAAATCAACGACTGAAGCTACAGGATACCATGGAAATCTTTAAAGACGAAGGGCAAGAACTGGTCATCAAAGGAAAAGGAGTTTGTCCATCATCCCTTGGAGAACCGTGGGGAGAACTAGCTAGAGTCATTCAGAATTTCATTACATGTGACGGGCGAAAAGACATGGTAAGGTCACGTCAGCTTAAATTGTTAGCAATATTGAAACAAAGATGTTCAGTAAATCTACCTGCATATTTGAATTTCTTACTGCATGATTCTGTTGAAAGAAGAAGAAAATCCTGACACATAGAAATAGTCGTAAGTCATCATTATTTAATTAGGTTGATTGTTAGCTACAACCTCGCCCAGCAGCAAACACGTTGGGAAGAATTAATATTTTCCATAGAAGGGGTTTAGCTTTACCTACTCCTAATCTTGTTCCAAAAAGGAAAAGGACTACCCACACAACAAAAATTCCACAAAAACATAGACACTCTACCAGAATAAGGACAAGCTTGGGAGCAGCTAAAAATCCCCAGGGTAGCAGCAACTAGCCCATAGAACTAGCTAGTCCAGAAAATGAGCAATATTTATAGTTGGAAG
This sequence comes from Pinus taeda, assembly GCA_000404065.3. Taxonomy (NCBI): domain Eukaryota; kingdom Viridiplantae; phylum Streptophyta; class Pinopsida; order Pinales; family Pinaceae; genus Pinus; species Pinus taeda. Next base: position 437,336 of record APFE030687690.1, read on the forward strand.
GACGGGATGACCTGGAGTCAGAACTTGAGGAGGAAACAGAGCACTCTATTGAAGAGGAAAGAAATGAAACAGAACTTCCCTCAATGCCAAATACAAGTCCCCCACGAGACTTACTGCATGATATTGAATTGGCCCAGATTTTGGCCAATATGAATGAATTTATACAGCCCGAAAGCTCGCTCAAATTTAACATTGGAGCGACCCAATCGGAAGAAAACTCTAGCCACAATAGGAGTATACCAGAAAATGTAATCTGTGAAGTAAAAACAGGAGCAGAAGGTACTCAAGAAGAGATGGACCAACCTGGCGATATACCTCCAGAAGAACCCAGCCAAGTAGACCTAAATATAGAAAATATAGACCAAATAGAGGACATGGAGATAGACCAAGAAGATGACAATCAATCTGGGGACACAGTTCTTTTAGACCAGAGTCAAGACGAGCAACCAGGCCCGTTAGGAGTAGAAATGACCAACAAAACACTCACTCCCCCTAAAAATAATAGATCCACAATTAAAAAGCTTAGGAAGGAACAACAGAGGCTGCGGAAAATAGTGAATAGGCTCAAACGAAAAATAAGGGAGTTATTAGTAGGGAAAGTCCCATACAAAACCCTAGAAACAATAAACGCAACCATCCAAACTGAAACATAGCTACGTGGACTCAAACTAAGCCCATAATCACTAAACCTATTAGGGAACAACGAGAATTTTTTGCAAAAATAGCTACCCAAATAGAGGCTATACTTTCTCAAGGCTTAGCCATTCAAACAGAGATGGCACCCTCCTACAGCACATCTACCCAGAAAGAGGTTTGGGCCTCCCATAGCAAAGAAACACAGACAATCAATATCCATTCTCATAGTAGGAGTACACAGACAAATACCCAAGCCAAAGATATCATGATGAGCAACGACCCTGATGTAGTGAATCTTCAAGCAGATTTAGCCCAAGATTAGCTTACCATAGAATGCCTTGAACTAGAAACAGTCCCCCAGCAAAAATACCAGGAATTACAGAGACAGCTTCAGGACATGAACATCTCAAAAAGTGAGGCATTTGACAAATACTAAAAGGCAAAAGAGAGGATTGAGAAAATGAAGCTCATATTAGAAAAGATCAGGAGTCAAATGGATACTATTTGCTCCTTATATACTGACATATTAGCATGTAGATCTCCTGCCAATAACTATGCCCTATTTTTGATGGAAAGATACTTACAATTGAAGATCAAAGCTTTCAAAGCTGGAAAACCGATAGAGTTGAAAACAATTGTGGATTTTATAAATTGTTGCAAATATCATGGAGCAAAGGTTCAGAGGTTGCTGTGTGAATTATATTTGCACAATTTTGTATTAGAGGAAGAAACTGAAAATAACCCCAGTCCTTTTGTAGGGGATGTACAATTTCAAGCTTTTATTTCATTCATTGTTAACCAACTGAAATGGGTCAAGGCTCATAACATGTTCTAGAGGCAGGAAAATGGATTGGAACTTTGGGTTAGAGGTGAACCAAAACACCCACTACCAATGCTAGCCAATCACAAAAATTTGATGAAGAAGGAAGGAGTAATCAAAACTCTGGGGCCTATTCAGAAAGAAATTGTCCAAAAAGGAGTAGAGTATTTCCTCTCAATTCAGGAAAGCTCCTTGGCCACTGCCAAGTTCAGATGGACAGTTTCCAATAACAATGTATAGAATAGAGAGCCATTTAATTACAAAAATTTTAAACTGGCTGCAGAAGGCTTTGTCATTTATAGTAATCTCATCTTAAGGGAAGGTCCTTATTGGCTAGGCTGTCGGTTCCGCAGCCCTATTATTTGATATCCTGATGAGGGGTACAAGGCTATATATGAGCTACTTGAAGGACAAACAAGGCACATCTTTGAAATCTTTTCCAAGAATCATGATTTCAGACCGCTTTACGACCTTCCTTCTCCAACTTATTCCTTGACTACTCTGCATACGAACTACATGGTTTTCATGAGGACATGAAAAAGGCTAAGTAGGGGAGTATGTTGGGTCATGGAGAAGGTATGCATTTACTATTAACTTATTATCCTTTTCCTTTATTCTCATCCTTTCTATATCTCAATGCGCTAATCTATTAAGAAATTACGGTAAGAAAGACATAAATTATTTGCAGTTATTCTTTGGCTAATTATTATCCTTCCTTATGCAGGAAAGTACGAAAAGGGAAAACTGATGTTCCCTAACTAAGAAACAACAAAAAAGCAACAAGCCAAGGAAGGAGTGCGGCAGTTACAGATAAGGCCAAAACAAATTAGAAGGATCAGCGCGAGAAGGGAAAGATGTCTGAAGTTAGAAAATTGTGCGAATCCCTCAGGATTGAGAGATCTTGAGGGATCGCTTTTACTATTTATCTTTTTACCCCTTTTTCATTATAAAAGGCAATGATTGTAAGTAGAAAAGGGGATGATTGCTGTTATTATTATTGTAATTCTCAATTACAGACTTTCTTTGTAGCGAAGAACGCAAATATGTTGTAATACTGTTTCATGATTAATATATAAGAGGAGTTGTTGTTCCTTTTCATTTATCTGAAGTAACCAGCAGTGTATGCTGGCGACTAAGGGCCCGGCTTCCGGTGGAATTCACTACTTCACCTGTGTCATATATTTTCAATTATTGCAAGTGTGATAGTTTGATAGGATTATTTCTTTCTGCTATTTTATTTCGTTTTTGTTCCTTATTTCTTTGCATTAACAGAATAGCCTTGTTTTATATAATTTACAGCAGTGTTGTTTAATTAGTTTCCTTTCGCTTTGGATTGAGTTTCCTAGATGAATATCCTGCTCGATGTAATCAACTATAATGAGAATTAACTACTGTTGTTAGGCTCTCAGATTGATGTCGTTGTTGTTTTACATTCTAGTGCGTTTTATTTAAATCCAATCAGTTTCTAAGAGAAGAGTTATCACCGTTGTACTCTTAACTGATATTGTTCTTACTTGAATTGCATACATTTGTTACCTGAATTATTGTAGGATTTGATTTCATTAAAGGATTGAGTTTTATTTTCATTGCAATTAGAATTTACTTGCTGCATCCGATTACTCTTATATTTAAAAGATCTATACTGCAATTTATAAGCATTACTCTCTAAGTTAAATAGCCACCACATACTATGTACACTCTTGAAATAGAAAGACTTGCCCGGATTGATAATTAATGTGAAGATAATTAGGAGTTGAAAAGGCACCTTTTATAACTCAACACTTGTGTGTTTGAACTAAGAAATTGGTGCATTATTTGTTTTTGTCAAGGCATGAATACATGAGGAGTAAGTGGCCACACATTTGCACAACTGGTCAAATAATAGTGCACATCTACATAATAGCATTTAGTGAAAGTTAACATCTCCTAGATGAAGTATGAATGTTAAGAGGTCTGACTCTGAAAATTTTAGCGAAGGCCCAACAAATCGCTTTTGAATGTAAGCATGAAATATCATGGAATTATTTTTTAATAAGGTATCTTACCAGGGAGCTAGTCATTAAGTTGACACCTCCCATTGAAGTAAAATGTGAATCTTGGATTCAAATTATGTATGCCCATCAATAAGGTATGCATATAATATATGTGAGGTCTCAAGTTAGAGGGCGTCGTTGGAAAGATCAGAGTACTTATTTTATTTTATTTTAAATATTTCATTTTGTCGCACATATAACAAACATACAACCAACATTTTATGGAACTTGAAAAAAAAGGCTTACTTTTTCTAAAGCCCTTGGAAAGGCCCATTTTGCAGAACATTTAAATCGCATATAAAAATTTTCATGCTTATTATGGGTTTCAAGAGCATTATCAATACAAATAAAAATCCAAAAGAAGTTAGAGTTCATAGATGGACCTTCTTATACTGATAGTACTTGCTAGTTTTGAAAGTAACATTCCAGGGTTGATTATGGTTTGGTCATTCATTTGCAAATTTATGATTCGAGTAGTTAGGGCTTGAGATAATAGAGAGTGATTTCTTTCTTTTGTTGCAACAATTAAAACAATGTAAGGTTGAGTAAAGTGAAGATTGGTGGCATCTTGGCTTGTGCTCATGGGAATAAGTAAACAATGACAACAATGATAGTATTACATGATTATGATTCTAGAGTAGAGATAGTGTAGGTCATTGTGTTAGTGATTGGACATACTTCTGTTAGAGTTATTGATAGATATATCTATATGGAGAGTAGTGTTGGTTATAGTTGTAAAGTTAGGGATTCAACTACGGAAGCTAAAGTACTACATTGAGATTGAAAATAGGTTGGGCAAAGGTGGAATTGATTGATGAAGAGTATATTATAGGTTCTTATATTATAGTGTATTTTTTATTCGAGAACAGGTGGATCCAGTATGAAAATTGTGAAACGTGGTCTACCAACTGACCAAGGTGGTTGGATGGTGTAAGGTAGGAGAGTGGAGTATCCTTTAGGTTGGAGCCTAAGAACACTTCAAGGTGGTAGGGTGGTTCTAGGGCATGTTGTAGCCAACATAGTGCATTGGAGTGTTTGTCTAATTTCATCTAGTACAAAGGGTGTTGGAGCATTTGTCAGGTTGGAACCTGAGATATAGGGTGTTGGAGTGTCCTCCCAATTAAAGTTCGTAAACAAGGTGTTTGGAGCATCCTATAGGTTGGATCCTGTAAATCGGGGGGTTAGAGCCTCCTTACGTTGGAGATAAAAACTTGATGTAAGTATTTTTGAAGGAAAATATTAAGAATCATTCAGTGGTTTTTGTATCGGAGGATTTTCCACCTAAAAATTGGTGTCTACTATCTTTATAGTTGTGCATTGTTGGATGGTGTTAATCATTGTTTATATGTTATTGATTTATGTTGATGAAATTATAAGGATAATTAATGCTCTGTAAAGTTAAAAATATTAATTACTAAGAAATATTGATTAACCACCCTCTTAGTATTTCCAATAGCCATTTGGAGACCCTGACTTTATAATCACAAACTAGAATGAAAATAAAAATAACATATGTCAAAAATAATAAATATATGCATTTTTTATGAATATTATAAAATAAAAAAATACATATAATAAATATTAACTTACTAAAGGATGATATTCATACCCCATTCAACATTTCCAAACTCTCTATAATGTTCTTTAACCATTGTTATTAGAATTATTCTTCTATTAAGGTCCTTGCATTACCTACAAGTGAAATAATATTTCCTATCACCTTTTTCCTTTAATACAACAAAAAACTTATCAAACCTCCCTTCATTTTCTTATGGAGTAATCTTAAATGACATTGTGATTAAATATTACTATAATAAGCATCACTAAAGCAATATAATATAATATACATATGAATGTAATATAATATACATATGTTCCTTAGATATACAAATATATACAATACTTTATGGCATGAAACAAAACAAAAACCATTGCTAAGAAACCTTTTAGGGATTAACCTAGTAAGGAGATTAAATGCTTACATCACATAGCCAAGAAAGAAGATTTCATAGAATGAAGGTTTGACATTCCCTTCCAAGTGACGAATATTTTATTCAATGGATTGATCTTAGTAGCCTTGTAGTAGGCTTGAGACATCATAGTAATCATGTCTTTAAAAACATTGTAGAAATAATCAAGAGAAAGAAACTTGAAAAGTTAATAGTAATGCTTCATGAAAAATAATTTCATTATGGAATAAATGATCTCAATAACTCACAATGATTTGGAGGGGGAACAAGGCTTAGAGTATTTATAGAAGATGCCTCTAATGTGTATCCCAATTTTTGGTTGAGTGGGTTCCCATGAGTCTGTAGCAAGTGTAACCATAGTTTATTGTGTTGGGATGACGACAATTTTTTACAATGACAAATTGTCACAAGTCCAATGGACATAATTTTTTTCACAAATGTGGTGAAATTGAGACACCTAACACCCTTCATATACTCCCCCTAATTTTTGTAATGTAATTATACTTTTCTTATTAATTATTATAATTTTATTTAAATGGCCTGAAGAATGAGAGCATATTGTAGATTTTTCTCTACAAATCAACTAACTCACTGATATCATGTAGAAATTTCACCTGAACATCCAACTGATATATGCAATGTACTAAAGCATAATACTATATCTACATCTACCATAAACTTAGCAGAAGCTTAATTGAACATGAGAAACATCAAGCATGAACAGATATAACTAAGAATGAGAAGTAATCAACCATAACACAGAATATATAACCTGGGGAAAGCCTCGGCCTAAAACCCCACTCTCTGTATTATTATACATAGGATTTATACAAAGCCTTAGCTCTCACACAGCTAGTCAGCTCTCAGTACAATCCTCACAGTTGAAGGTGGAAATACATAAGGATTACACAAAGCCTTAGCTTTCACAGCTAGCTAGCTCTTAGTGCAATCCTCCTGGATGCTCATAGGCAATCAAGACTTCTCCTAAGCCTTCTCCTCTACCCTCCAAGCCTCCTATTTCCTTGCGCAATTTTTCCTGGGTGATCCTCTTGTTACCAAGTGCAACACTGATCTCACACCCTGTAAAACTACACAATCCTCAAGGAACCTTGATCCTTCTGCTTGGATGATTTTCCTTTATAGGAAAAACCCATCCAACTGAGTATATTGTCCCTCCTCTGATCTCAACTGGGTCTCTGTCTGAACTGACATGCATGAGTTATCCATGAGTGAATACTCAATTATCTAAAATACAGTAGTTACATGCATGCAAGCATTAAATAACTGAACTCTCATTAATTTAACAAACTGTTAAATTAATCTAACTGGACTTGACTCAGTTAACTAAGCCAACTAATTACAACTCATCCTTATATATTTAACTGATGGATAAATTCCTCAATTAATAGATAAAATTGTTGCATGTCCTCACATAAACTTCAAGTTTGTTTTTACTTAACTAATTAACTCAAGATGAATTAATTAATTAATTTACAAACTATTGTTAATATCAAATTCAAATTTTAGTTCCTATTTCTAGTCCAGGGACTGACTAAAATAGGGATCCACACTGAAATGCTAAAAATAGAACTTATATTTTTAGCAATTTATTGTTGCCATTTTCAATACATATATCCATGATCTGAGGGGGAAAAGGAAGAAAAACATGAGTGGTGTTAGTTGTCGCCACTACATAGCAAATGTGCAAATAGAAAGAAACATATTGAATAAGTTTCCATGAGGAACATGAAGATATACATAATAAAAAGGATAAAATGCATTCAAACAACAAAAAGGGCTCTCTCTCTCTCTCTCTCTCTCTCTCTCTCTCTCTGATGAAAGATATTGGATGAACGAAAAAACTAGATTTTCTGGATGACAAACCACCTATGACATAAAATTCCTAAACTGTTAGTTAGGAGCATGATTTCTAGCTAAGTTTTCTTGAAGAATCCCCTTAGATCATGGATCTAGCTTGGGGGTGTTTGCTACATGAAATATAGGCTATAGCTAATTTATGGTTGGGTGGAAAATCAAAATCCCACCTTTACTTTCAGTGATTGCTAGATCTCAAAAAATGTTATTAATTATGAGCTATGTATATGATGATTAATTATTTATTGAAATTAATGTATATCTATGTGATAATTTTGCATGGCTATAGGAAACTATTGCATGAAATAAATAGGTAAAATGCCTTGACTTTGTGGATTATATTGAAATTATATCTTGATGCTATTATAAAGATATCTTGATTTTTATGTTCAAGTTAATATGTTGCTTGTGGACATGTAGGGCTATGTGATTACAATTGCTCACCTTTTTTCTATAATTCTTCTTTTTGGAGGTTATAGAAGTTAAAACATGGACCATGGTGAGGGGAATTTCTATTGATCATATGGTCTAGATTTTAGGTATTAGGCCGCAAAATTTTAGGAAAAATGATAAGATGAAGTTGAGCTTCCTAAATGCATCTTTAAAGAGGACATGCTCGAATTTGTGCTATAAAATTTCTTCTAGAAGGTTCTAGAAGCTAAAACATAGACCATGTTGAAAGGAATTCCTATTGATACTTTGGTCCAATTTTTAGTTGTTGGGTCACAATTTTTTAGGAAATATGATAAAAGGAATTTGGGCTTCATAAATTCATATTTAAATATGACATGTTGGCATTTCTACTATAACTTTCTTCTTGGACATCCCAGAGGCTAAAACTTGGACCATAGTGTGGGAAAATCTTATGGATCATCTAGTCCAACTTTAAAATCTTTGGTCATGATATTTTAAGAGATATGATTAGAGGATATAGAGTTTCATGAATGCTCATAAAATCATGCATCAAATAGGTCATGTTCAAATGTCTACTATAAATTTTCATCTTTTAGGTTCCAGAGCTTATAACTTGAACCTTAGTTATCTCCCATTATTCATTTGGTGCAAATTTTATAACTTGGATTAATATAATTTAGGAAATATGCCTTGAGGAATTTTTTATATTTTGAAGCCAATAAATATTTAATAGTCTCGGCAGGCTTTAAATGAAGCCTATAACTTCACTAAGACTCAACCATATTTATAACCTACACATTTATTATTCAACAAAGACCAACAACCTGTATTATATATATCTATATCTATATATATATATATATATATATATATTATATTATATATATATATATATATATATATATATATATATATATTATATTTATTATATATAATATATATATATATATATATATATATATATATATTTATATATATTATATATATATATATATATAATATATATATCTTATATATATATATATATATATATATATATTATATATATATATATGAAAACAAAATATGAGTCACAAAACTTGCATGACTACATGTGCCGCAATACATTACAACATGCATTCAAATCATTTAACTTACACCTCCCTAACAGAGATTCATAAAATCCACAAAACATTTTAGGGAAAATTCAACCAATTAATTTTGTGTACTAATTTCTATAGCCACAAAATAATCGACAAAGTTGTATATTAAATTTATCATGACACAATCCTTAATATCATAATTTTCCCTTTTTATAAATCTCTAGACCAAGTCAACTTGCCAAATGTTTCTAGCAAAGATACACAAGAAACATGCATCTAAGTGCACTTCAAAGACCTACATGGACTAATCTGGCTTCCCAATCACATCAAACACACACACACACACATATAAGTCATACTCTTTCCTAAAATTACAATTTGTAAACCACAACATTCACATACAGACATTTAATTAGTTAACACATATTTTCTATATCTTACTTACGCAGGCCATTGTACCTAATTAGCATGCTCTTAAAGAACACAAATATAAACCCTTCTTTATGTAATTGTTTAAAGGTTCAGCCTTTTACATCAACACAAGAATGAGGAAATCCCTTATTGATAGTGATACAATCTCTCAATGCAATAAACACAAGGTGTTTTATATACACAATATAAACAAATTACTACGTATTGAACTTACAATTGCATGAAAAAAATTCACCAAAAGGAAGATAAAATAATTTAGAACTCAATTATTAACATCCATGCACCACCATCACACTGTCATGAAACATTATTCATATTTACATGCATTCACAAAGAATTTATTTAATTCTATATATCTCAACTTAGAGCATTTCATGTACAATCCAAAAAGAAGGAAAACTAAAGGTGGGACTTCAATTTTCCACCCAACCATAGACATATTGTAGCTAGAAGTACTTATAACAGTCACCCCTAGGCCAAATCCATGATGTAGGGGGAATATTTGTTTTTTGCATTGTAAAAAATAATTCATCTTCAGATATACGGAGGATCGGAAATACATAAAACATTGGGTGGCTTCTTAGCCTATCCCTTGAAAAGCACTCCTTGTATTTCTTTTTCGTCCTCTTTCTCTCTTGGTCATAATTTTCTCTTTCAAGGAATCCCATCCCCTTAACTCATATATTTTTCTAGCTTTACTCATGAGCTCCACCAAGAAGAGCTGCAACCCCCATTGTTGTGCAATTGTCTTTTTTATAATTTCCTCAGGTAAGTCATTCCATGTTCCTCTTGGACTTTTCCTCTTCTCTTTGTTATTATTTGCACCATAAAATTTAATTAATGGTGAAATCCAATTGCAAATTGTTACACATTTCCTCTTCCCTCTTAGATCATGGATATGTGGTCCAACACTTCAGGATGTCACATAAAAAACTACTCATTAATAACTTCAAAGTATCATTACATTACATAAATAAGGGGAAAAAGTACTAGGGGTATCACATGGGTTATACATTATTGTTTCTTCTAGTAGTTGTTCAACCACCAATAAATCACTCTCAAATAATTTTCTACTATTGTTTAGCTCAACTTGACAAATATTATAGTTGAAAAGAGAAATTTCATGCAAAATGTGCAACAAATTATTCATATATAGGGAATGTATTTCCCTAGAAGTCAAAATTAGCTCCAAAGGCCCTTACAAACCTACTCTCATTTGTATTTTCCTACTCCGTAATTCCCATACTATTATTTTTTATGCCTAAACTAGTGATTAATGCAAGTGGACTGTCAAGTAGGAGCTTATTTAGTTGCATTATTAGAGGAAATTTCATGCTAAATGTTCCCATGGAATTTTCATGTAATTTCCATGTCATAATACGTAAACCAATCAAACTCCTTAAAATTTAAAAAGAGGTATATTTAAATATTTTGGAGGGAAAATAAGAAAAATACTTTTTAAATTGCATTTTTGGCTTATCTCCTTATAATTTTGCTTAAATTTCAAGTGTAGACACTTGTTGGATGCAAAATTAAATTCCACATCCAATGAGTACCCATTATGCATACCCTTGAGAAGACCCACATTGATAAAAATTGGATATACATTAAAAAAAATGTGTTGAAGACACTCTCTTAATTTATATTCAGTTTTTATCAAAGTGGGACTTCTCAGAAGCATGCTAATGGGTATTCGTTGGATGTGGAATTTAATTATGCATCCAACCAGTGTCTACACTTTAAATTTGAGTAAACCTATAAGGATATAAGCCAAAAATACAATTAAAAAGGTAGTTTTCTTCTTTTCCCTCAAAAAATTCATAACTCTTATTTTCTTATTTTAAGTATTATTTTATTCTTTTTCCTTAGGATGCCACTTTGAGGCTGAAATTTCCTCTAATGAAGTCCTTAGATGGGACATAATTCTATTGACATTGGTGGTGAGATCGTCATTCCTCTCATCTCAATTCCAGGTGAATGGAAACAACATGTGCAAGGTTATATATATCCATATCATTTTTATTGGAGCCTTGGTTAGATATTTTCAATGAAAGACTATAAATGTTTATAGAAGGCACTCTAGGAAGTTCAACTTGGATTCTTTTGTATTTTCCCCTTATATCACAATGATTCTCATATTGACCCATAACATTTGGCTTTTGGAATCTATAAGTATCTTCATTAGGACGACCTGGTAAGGAACTTACAGTTCTTGTTTGCAATGGGGATCTATCATCTGAAGTTGTCGGAATAGATAATGATGGAAAAAAAGGATGCTAAATATTCCTATTCAAAGATTCTTGTAAATAGTTGAACATAAATGATCTTGGTACACTCTAAATAGTTGCAAATACGATTTTTATATGGATTATCAAATCCAAATCCTCCATAATCTGAAGCAAAGAACTATAATTTGAAGCTCCCATATATACTTGATATACCAAAAAACATGTTAAGGATAGGAAGAAAATTAAACTCTTTTGGGAAGGTTGAAAGTCACACAAACCATCTAATTCCTAAGTGAAAGAAGTCAGTCGTGATGCATATAATAGTTATTAGAGCTTTACTAAGATCACTGCGTATATGCTCAAGAAATTATGATTCTAGTCGAAAAGCCTTGGAGAATCCATATATATGAAATGTCTCCAATGGTAGATATATATCCCAATGTTCCTCACTAAACACACATTTGAATGCATCAAGATACTTAGTAGCATCATTAGGTAGGTTCATGACCTTTGGTGTGACACATACATGTTTCTCATGCCCATGTATTTATTTAATGAATTCCCTTGCATCCTTGTTAAAGACCTCAACATTCCCTTGAAGCTTATTACATACAATATTCTTCAATTGATATTTCACAGAAAATGGATCCAAATCCTTTGCATGCACTTTGTTTACTTATTTGCAATAGTAATGGCCATAGGAAAAACATGAGAGAAGACATCACAAATGTTATCACCACATTTAATACTATTAGTAATTCATTGTATTTTTGTTCCAAGCCTTGAATTACAATACCGACATTTCTTGTAATAGAATGGTATAGAGAAATGTTGAGCTACTGTAAACAGACTCAAGTTGGTTACAAGTGAAATATCAAGCCATGCTACCCATGATCTCGAAGATACTCTACTAGACTATTATATATTCTTTTGTCTACTAGGTAGATTATTCAAGACAACATTTGCAAAAGCTTCAAGCTAAATGAATTATAAATATTCCATCAAATGGCACCATAGGAAGATTGTAACATGCCAATATATCTTGCAGTGAAGTCATACAGATATGTCAATCTAATAAGAAAGTATAAATCCAAATAAGGATGTTTGTTTATTCCAAGTACTGTCTCTACCCAATGGCTTGATTCTAGCAAGTAAGCTATAAGTGGCCTAATATATGTGAGACATTGAAGCACAACATTAGAAAAGAAACTATTCCCATAATTGATCAACCCACATGGTGGCAACCTTAACTCATTCCAGTTGAAAGGTATCATGGATGTTTCATTGGGAAACAATACATTTTATGCTTCTCCAATATTCCATTATCACCTCCAATAGAGGTTGCCAATGGTGCTCTAGTGCTAGAAGATTTCTCAAAAGAATCATTTTCATTACAAGTTCCAAATCCATTATATGAATTGTAGGAATTAACTTAGGGTCCATGATAGCAAGATCTCTAGTAGATTTACAATCTTGATTCCATTTCTTGTTCTAGCATTCTAATGATTTATCCTCTTTTTTAACATAAGTGGCTAGAAAGGTGTTTGAATGCCCTCCATGTAGTAAACAAGTTTCCCTTTATGATCCAAACAAAATGTGTAAGCTACATTCTTTACACACACAACAAGAGTTGGAGAGATGGCATTCCACCAACTAACTAGATTCATTTTAGTATCTTGCCTTACTTTGGCTATTATCATTTAATTTCAAGCTCCATGGCAAGAGAAACAAAACTTCCTATCATGACAATGATTCATTAATTGACTAAATTCGGTGATGATTAGGAAATTTCGAAGAATTTTTCTACATAAAGTAATAAGAATGAACATGTAAAACTTTCAAAAGAAAGGGGGACCTACAAATTTTATATCTACAAGGAGAAATTTTGGGGTTTTCTGTAGGGGCTACAAGGTGTGGGGATATTTGGGCACTCAAAGTTGCATTTTTTTATCCTTAAAAGTGCATTCTATAAAATTGCAATAGTGCACTCTCTGGAACACACCTTGAAAAGTGAATTTTCTCAAATGTATAAGTTTTATTAGGTTTTTTGGAATCAAAATTAATTTGTGAATAAGAGAAAATGGATAAAAAAATTTGCGATATAACAGGGTAACATGAAGGGTCATGAGGTACCTTTTTTATGTCAAGAAGCCATCTTTCTCTTGTTGTTATGTTCTAGGGCTAATCATTAGATTTTGGGTTGATGATCATAACAAGAGTTGAAGATGTTATGATTGAATATTCATGGACATATTGTGATTGCATCAGTATAAACATATTTATGATAGGATTTTGAAGGAGGTGGGTTCCTTAATCAGGTTCGAGCCTACAACAAAGTGCAGCCTACAACAAGTGGGTACATACAAATCTATTTTGGGGGTTTGTAGCTCCAAAAATGTGGTGCCTACAAACTAATGCAATCAAAAGTTTGAAGCATAAAAATAGTTTTGTGGTTTCCCCCCACAAGGGTTCCCACATACACGTAGTGTTTTCATGTGTTGATGTCATGATGATGCTTATTGATTATAAGCCATGTTTTCAATTTTGATCAAATTGTAAAATTGTTTAATTTGGTATAATTGGTTGTTACGATGATTCACCCCCCCACAAGTGTGATCATTATTTTAAAAATAATACCAATAGTTTGGACTTGAAGAGTTTGGTGGAGACAAAAGATCTTGAGGAAAAGTGATAGATTGATGGATATTTAACAAAGAAAGAATGTGCTTTTCCTTATGATTGCAATCCCAATATTTACAGGTCCAAGGGATTAACAAATTATCTTCTCTTGCCTTATTCAAGATAGGATGATAGATGAAATCCATGGGAGAAATTTTATTTTAAAATATTCTTTAATTCCTTTCTTTCTAATTTTACCATAATATAAAACCTAGAAAGAGTTCCCAAGATCTATTTAGTATTGGATTGGATAGTGGGTTAGATATCCATTCCTCTATGGATAATAACATGTTACTTATATTTCAATCTAATTGTTGAAATAATGTTGTAGCGGCTACAACCACCCTCCAAAATTTTGGCCTCCACCCAATTTTGGAGCCTCCATTGAGAGTTTCACTTGATGATTGCACACACTCGGGTTCACTCAGTGAGCTCATGTGGTTCTTCGCATCCACCTTGCTTGTTTATTTCACCAAGTCCTGCATGTTGATGTCAAATTCATGCTTGCGACCATGTTCTGTTTATGCTCAAAGTCTTTGCTTCGTGTGTACTTGTTGTGTTCGCTATGAAAACATTTGTCACACTCATACACGGAGTCACATTCACTGTCGCGCAAGCTTCGTCATGGCTGACCAACGATCAATCACAAGTGTCGCGCTTGTCGCCTACACTGTCGATAAGTCATGTTGTACATATGTATCTGGATGGTTTGAGTAGTCTCGTTTTTGAGTAATGCAAGTGTGTGTTTGCAAGATCACATATGCATATTTCACTTGTTCACACACTTAGTCATTTTGCTGAAGTTCTGACAACTAGACTCCCCTCTAACAGCCGAACCATCACCCCACCATCGACTCGATCGAATGTCATGCAAAATAGCACAGAGGCACCAAGAAATTCATTTCAAGCTGTGCTACCCACAAGAAAATCAATCAGTCTCCATGTTGGTTAACCAGAAACTTTGACCCAGTAGCCACCCTGGGACTGACTCCCCTAGAAAATTACGCAGAGGATGCAAACATTGCCTGCTCTATTGACTGAGTAAATTATGTAGACAGGCTGGATAGACACCCAGCGCCCGTCCCTATCTCTATTAGAAAATTGCACAATTTTTCCATCCAACCCTCCTGACAGTCGATCAGTTGCTCATCCAGAACATTGCACAGTTTTCATGAGAAGGCCCTCTGCTACCTAGTAGTCTGCTCAGCTCAGAAATTTCATTGGAATGATCAGCAGGATGACATACTAGCATCAGTGTAGTTTCTCTCGCTAGAAACTCCCAGCAGTAGACAACTAGTTCCCTACAGGAATTACGCAGTTTCTGCTACCAAGCTCATGGCAGCTGACTGCTAGTTCCCCTCATGAATTGCACAGTTTTTGCTACCAGTGACCCAGCCAGTTGTCAGTTCCCTCCAGGGACAGTTTTGGCTGCCAAGCTCCCAGCCAGTTCCTCCAAAAAATTGCGCAAATTTTGTCTGTCAAACCTCCCTGTAGTCGGGCCTGTTCCTCCAAAAAATTGCACAGTTTTTGCTACCAAGCCCCGCTACCCATTCATTCCGGAAAATGCGTAGAGTTTGCCTAACCACCCTTCCTACAGCTTGGACTGTTCCCCTCAAAAACTGTGTGGTTTTTTCCTCCAGCTGGGCTAGACTCATGGACAATCACTATCAATCCAGATTTCCCATCTCCATCACCCACTAACTTTTACGTAGTTTTTATATGTAATTCCTGAAGCCTCCATCCCGCCTCACAACCTTGTTACCTATCCCAGTCACTTGCATCTGAAATGATCATGTATCATGGTATACTATGAGTTTTTTGGATTTGATGTCGTCTCTTCATGAGTGACTGCAGGAATAGGTACACAAACAAACATGGTGTGACGACGAATGGGATGAACGAAGGGAGCACATGCCGAATGAAAAGTTCACCAATGAAAGAACAGACGATGCATGTAAAGGTATGTACTCACGAATGGAAGATCATGTAAAGATGTGTTCACGGATGGATAGATGAGAAAACATGCAAGATGTGATCATAGACAGATGAATGGACGAACATGCACCTCTTGCGAATGGATGAACCTGTCAAGCCTTCTAACATACAAGCAAGGAGCAACATGAAAAAGCAACATCAAGTGAACCAACAACCATCGAAGGCTCTGAGCACTTTGCCATGCAGAGGTGAAGCTTTGACACACCATGAGGAAGTCCATCACCCAGCAACACTACAACTCGACATTCACACTAGCAGCAGCATGAATGTACCAACACTATCATGTCAAGTCATGTCATGAGTCATGTCGTCCACATCTCTACCGGGAGCCATATTGTCCATCAATATTATGAAGCGTGGAAGTCTAAGAGACCCACTTGTTGTACAAAGAATAATGTAAAGTCAAAGAGTCCTGGAAGTCAAATAGTCATGAGGGTAGTCGAAAAACCACAAGGGTCAGTTTCACCCTTGGCTATAAATACCCCCTCATTTGTACATGCAAGGGACTTTTGCACCTCAGCTCCTTACACATAGCCAAGAGAGTCTATAATATTTTCTTTGAGGAGTAAATAGTGGCTCCAACGCCTTCCTCACGGGGTTAGTGATGTATGGTGTAACGATGTGTCTTGGAACTTTCGCTTGATTCAGAAGCCTACTAACAAGCCAACACGTTTTCAAACATGTATTGTAACTATTGTAAGACTAGTCTTAAAAACTTGTGATTCATGTTTCTTTGACCTATGTTTCACACTTGAACTATTTCAATTGTTGTAATACATAATCTATTAATGAAAATGTGTTGTATATGTTGTTAATGTTGTCTCGCCCATGGTGGCTACCTTCCCCAACATCAGACAAACCTTTCACATAAAACTTTTTGTAACAACCATTGCACTCGTGCGGACTAATCTGCTAAGTGTTATACATGTTATCTTCCCTTGTGTGTTGTGACTGCCGCATCTATGTGGACTATTCCTTCGGAAGTTGTGCACGTCTTGTTGTGTTATGTGTTCCTAGAAGAGTTGGGACTTCTCCCAACCAACTTGGGCCTCACTCTCACCCTCTCCATTTACATTGAAAGAACCATTGACACAAGTAACAATTACAATCACCGGGCATGCAAACCTCACTTCTTGAAGACAAAGAAGACCACGCTCATGTGCTAAAAATGAAGAGTTGAGGCACATCTTTAAGATAATGGAAACGGGGCCATCATACCAGATGGGAATCCCACACCAAATGGTGTGATGTCTAGTTGGGACTTCATAGTAGGGTGATCCCTTAAATGCTGGTAGGTCCAGGACCCTCAACATTTATGTCACTAGAAGGAAGGAAGCCAGTTGTATATGGTTGAACATCCTCTCACACTCATTCATCAACCTTCTGGTCAAGGCAGTAACTCGCACTCCCTCTCACCTACGCGCAACTATGTAGTTGGTTACTCCTCACCTCCTAGGATTGAACACAAAATTTTTTATCATCAACTTTTCTTTGTTCATCCCATCACTCGCTAGTTGGCAAAATAATTCAGACTGATCCCAAGCATATAGCATCTTCCATACACATCAAGAAAGCCAAAAACCAATCCTATGAGAGTTGTTGTATCATTGGTGGAAGAAGTAGTCCTTACCACACTTCAAGGTCTAGCAGAAGCTATTGAAGATGGAGAGGAACCTTCGGTATTCTGGCAAGGTGAACAAGACACTCTTGTGATCATGAGATTAGACTTTGTTACAGGAGGTAGAGGGGAAGGAAGCGGAGGAGGTGGAGGCAGAGACAAAACAACGAACTCAGAGTCGGAACCATCAGATTCTAAAAGAGAGGAGGAGGATGAAGAAGAAGAAGAGATGGTTGACCCAAATCTAAAATGTATGAATTAGGGACGATTGGCTCTCTTGGCTGTGCTACATAAGATGTCGAAGCGAGCGGAGAGAATGAACATGAAGTTTAACCCTGACAACAAGGTGAAGGCAGAAGATCACTTTGACAACTTCTACCTGCAGCTGCAGACCCTTGAGGTACAATATGATGACGTAGCATGTAGATTGTTTCTATGTACTTTGGACGGTCACACAGCTGCATGGTACCACAGCCTTCCACCAAACTCTATACAGAACTAGGGTTCTTTCAAATGCATGTTCCTTGAAAAGTTTGTTGATGACAAGACCCCAGCCATGCTGCTCAAAGAATTGGGAAGCCTAAAGATGGAGGGAAAAGAAAAGGTAAAAGCATTCAATCAGAGGTTTACACACATATTGAACAAGTTTGTAGTGGACACTAAACCTCATGACTCCATCACTGTTGATTACTACACGTTAGCACTACTGACTAGCGTTGCACAATTCATCAAGTGAACTGTGAAACCAACACTCTTAGAAAACTGCGAAGAGACTATTGTTGTTGAGAAAGACCTGCACACAATTGGAGTCATTAAGGATGACGAATCAACAAAAGACTCCAAATATGTGAGCAAGAAGTCCCAAGCGATTGCGATCAAGGGTAGAGAAAAGGAAGCAAGTGATATTAAAACCCTCACTCGCTTGGTCAAGAACTTGACTACTGAAGTGTCTGAGTTCAAACAATGGAAAATGGACACATTTGCAAGCAGCCATACGCGCAGGCAAAGACATGCAAGCATCTCATCAAGAAGCAACCGGTTTGCTCCAAAAATTGTGCAGAGCTCTGTCTTCCAAGTTGAACAGTGTGCAGATCCTAAATTATGTTCATACCTTGAAGAACATCACCCTGAGAACTCTTATTCGGACTGGAAGCGAGTCGTGAAATTTGTATGCAGTCATACTTTCGATGCAGAAAACAGTATGTAGGAGCAGTCAAAAGACACTGATGATGACGAAGAAGTTGCACTTGATGAACCATCAAGTTTTGGGCATGTGGTGAACGCATATTAGTGCTTGCAAGAAAGGTCGAAGATGATCACCGAGAAGCAGCCCCAAAAACAAAATGACACGATACAATCTCCGGAGTAAAGGGGCTCCCCTTACACTTGGGGAAGCATAAGAAAATATGAGACTGTTATTGAGGAAGGCTAAAGAAGAAAACACAAAACAAGTCCGGGAAGACAGCGACGGACAAAATTATATCCGTGAGAAACAACCTGCAAAACGCTTCGTTGGACGACAAAAATAGTCATTCTACCCCGGACACCTCGGTGAGTCTACTACCTCTGGAATACAACATTGTAGATGACATGAAGAAAAGTCGAGCAAACATCAGTTTGTTCAAGCTAGATAAGATCCAGAGTCAGCGAGGCATCCTGCTGCATGCATTGGGTCAAACAGTAATGGACAACAAAACCTCTACCAGTAAAGGGGCAAGCACACATCCCAGATCACTTTCTACTGGCTCAACACACTTCGGATGGAAGAAGCAAACTTAGGTTTCCCTCCATTCCTGCTATCATTTGAAATATTTAACTGCAATGTTCACAACTGCTTGGTTGATTCCGATGTGGTAGCCAGCATCATGCCGCTCTCCATTGCAAAAAATATCAATGCACAATGGAGCAAGAAGTCCGCCCAAATCATACAGCTTGATTGAACATCGGTACCATCCATTGGTGAACTATGAGACGTGATCATCCAATTATCTCATGATGGTCGAGTCCACCAATGCATCAACATAGTGGTTGTGGACATACCAGAAGCATGCAATCTACTACTCAGTAGAGACTGGTCCAGCAAGTTAGATGGATATTTTGCTACAAACTGGTCTCACATGTGGCTTTTGTACAAGGGAAAACGCAACTAGATCTGGGTGTTATCAGAGAGGTATATGGAACATAATGTCACTCTCCTTAACGGCGAAAATGAACTGTTTTCCTTCGCAGAACTCATATTTGGAAACTGCCTCCTTGAAACAACATTGGGGTGTTATCCTACGAGGCCAGCTCCAACCCCACCAGAAACGTAGTTGGGACTCCTTCCTTGCCCAACTGATGGTAATGAAACTTGTACAATACAGTGTACCAATAGTAGTGGTAGTAACAACAACAGTAGTAGCAGTAGTACTAGCACATCAAGCGGTCTATTTACAAACAAGTTGTGGACCATGTACTTTGACAGATCAAAGACATAGGACAGCTCAGGAGCCAGATGTCTCTTGATAGACCCTTACAGCAGGAAGCATCTGGTTTCAAGTCTCTTGGAGTTTGAGTGATGAATAACATTATTGAGTATGAAGCACTCATGTAAGGCTTGCAGAAGGCCATCAAGCTCAATGTGGTCGCACTCAAAGTGGTAGGTGATTTAGAGATAGTGGTACGGCAGGTATGTAACGCCATTCATTGTTTGTCACCGCATGTCAAAAGTTACCAACAAGAGGTATGACAACTAATCTCAAACTCCCAAGCATTTAACATCATTGTTGTACCACGTACACGTAATGTAACTGCCAATGCTCTGGAAAATGCAGCTTCAATAATGTCACTGATCAAGGATAGATTTACTATTAAAATTTTGTAAAAACCATCTATCACAGATAACATAATTAATTTACACATGTTTAATGATGATCAACAGATACTGCATTTCATGGCCAATGTTGACGTCTTCAAAGATGCAGTGATAAATGATGACAAGCATGAGCGCTCTCTGTAAGAAGAAGCTAGAGACAAGAAAGGCCACCTTATCACGAAAGGTGTGGCAACATTGGAAAAGCTTTATGACTTGCAATAAAGTTTTCAAGGGCCAAGGAATAACAAGACCCATAGTTCCACCATGAGGCACGAACTAATAAACCTGGGAACAGAGCAAGATCTAAAGTTCGTTAATCTTGGTTCATGTTGTACACAGCAAGAGCGACAAGCCTTTTTCTGCTTGATCAAACAATACCGATATGTGTTCGCATGGACGTATGATGATCTGAAAACTTATGAAATGAAGATCATCCAACATATCATCCCAATCAAAGAAGGGGTTAAGCCATATCAACAGAAGCTGAGGAAAGTACACCCATCGCTTGAACCTCTCATACAAAAAGTGCTCACTAAGCTGTTGGATGCACAGATCATATACGAAGTTTGTCATTCCACATGGGTTTCAAATCTAGTTCCTGTACGTAAGAAGTCCGGGGAAATCCGTGTGTGTGTCGATTTTTGGAATGTAAACCGAGCCTCGGACAAAGACAACTACCATGTGTCGTCTATGGATCACATTTTGAAAATAGTGTTTGGGGCACAGATTTTTTCTCTCCTTGATGGTTTCTCAGGATACAATCAGGTTCTGGTAGCCGAACCTAACAGACTTAAAACTACTTTTCGTACCAAGTGAGGTACATTCGCTTACAGATGAATGTCATTTAGGCTTGTGAATATGGGCGCAACCTTTCAGCATGCCATGGACATCACTTTTCGCTGACTCATCGGATAGAGCATAGTGGTATACCTTGATGATGTGAATGTGTTCTCAAAAATACGAGAAGACCACATATGCCATCTAAAGGAAATGTTTGAGCGATGTCGGAGATACGGGATTTCCTTGAATCCCAAAAAGAGCATTTTCACAATGTTTGAGGGGAACCTTATCGGACACATTGTTGCCAAAAGTGGGATCAAGGTGGATTTGGACCGGGTCCAGGCTATTACACAGATCCCTTACCCAGTCAACAAGAATTCCAGGAGGTCCTTCTTGGGAAAAATAAACTTCCTCCGGAAGTTCATCTCAGATTATGCACAGATAGTTAAGCCCATACAGGACATGATCAAGAAAGATGCAATCTACAGCTGGGGCAAGAGGGAAAAGTACTCATTCACCCAGATCAAGCAAGCCATTGTAGAAGCATCTGCAATCTATAGCCCAGATTTCAAGAAGGATTTCCTGTTATACACCTTCACCTCTGGTAATTCACTAGTTGCGGGCTTCACTCAAAAGGATGAGATGAACGATGAATGACCAATCTCCTTCATGAGCGCAAGCATGTAGGGACCAGACCTCAACTACCCCTCCATTGACAAGCGAGCTTATGTAGTTTATAAGGTGGTGAAACACTTCAGGCCCTACTTGTCTTCGTCCCTCACCCAGTGGTTCACACATTGCTTGTACAACAAGATTTGGGTGAACGGCATGTGAATTGGATGACAGGCTTGCAAGAGTATGATCTTGAAATAAAGTTAGTTCACACGATCAAAGGACATGGCCTCTGCAAACTTGCAGCTAAAGTGGTACATGCACCAAAGAGTGAAGAAGTGCGCGTCGACTGGGAGTAGGAAATTGAGATGTATGATATAAGGCGAGCCACACCCACTGAAGACAGAAACTCTTGGTACACAGATGTGTTCCAGTACCTTGAGCATGACACCATACCCTCTCACTTTTCCATAAGACAGAAAAGGGAATTGTGCCTTAAATACTTAGCATACTAGTCGGTGGAGTGCTTGACAGGAAGTACAGTAATGGAGTTTTGCTCTGGTGCCTAGAGGCACATGAATTAGAGAATGTACTTCAATATATGCATGACAGACTCCTCTGGGGTCACTTTGCAGGAAAAACCACTGCACACAAAGTTATGCGAGCTGGATTCTATTAGCCCACATTATTCAAGGATTCACATGCTTATGCTCGCAAGTGGCCGGTCTGTCAACGATGCACCAGTAGAACACCAAGATCAATAGCCCCACTGCACCGCATTGCAGTGACCGAACCATTCCAACAGTGGGGCCTAGACATCATTGGGGAAATATTCCCACATTTTTCAAAGCAACAATGCTAAATTCTAGCAGCAACTGATTACTTCACGTAGTGGACAAAAGCAGTTCCGCTCAAACAAGTGAATGACCAGGAGGTCATCAGCTTCCTCCAACAAAACATCATCTCACGCTTCAGCGTTTCGGTGTCACTTGTTTTTTATAATGCAACTTACTTTTCATCTTTGAAACTCTATGAATTTGCATTATAGAATGGTATTGTGCTAAAGAACTCATCTAACTATTACCCGCAAGGAAACGCCCTCGCAGAGTCCACGAATAAAAACCTCATCTGTATAATCAATAGAATACCATTTTCTCTGAGTAGTGCAACTAGCATACCACCCTAACAAATGCATTATGGGCTAACCATGTGACACCCAAGCCTTCTCTGAATGCCTCACCGTACATCCTGGTCTATGGAAAATAATTCATCCTTCCACCAAATATCTACTTGCCTGCACTTCAGCTTTCCCAAGAATCCCAAGGCAAGCCTTTCTAGCTAGTTCAACATAGGATGGATGCTCTCCATAAGCTTTAGGAAGAAAGGATGAAAGAAAAATAAAAATTCACACTCCACCAGAACCGTATCCAGAGATGGCTCGATAAGAAGTCTACAAGGAAAGATAACTTCGATGTTGGTGACTTAGTTCTGAAATGGGATAAGCCTCATGAAGAAAAGGGAAAACATACGAAGTTCTAGTCCCTCTGGGTTGGTCCATACAGAGTCTGCGAGAAGCTTGGCCTACACACGTATCATTTGCAATCACTTGACGGGAGGATTGACAACCTTCTTGTCAACAACCAAGATCTAAAGCACTATTTTCAGTAGGTTGGGTCATGCCTTATGCCATGTACATAGTCTACTTGTTACTTGTTGTTTCATCCTATTTTCTTTTCTTACTATATTTTTCTTTACTTTGTTTGTCCTTATTACTATTTTTGTTTAAATTTGCTTTTGTTTGCTTGATATATTACTATTTTTGTTTCCGGAAATAAGTGATTCCAACTACTACATTCTGGATTTTGAATAGAGCATGTGGCTAAAATTTGAAGAGACTTTTGACATTTCAGCACTTGGCCAATCCTGTGTTTGTCTTCTCTATGCTTGGTTATAATATTTAGCCGATGAAGTCTTGACGGAAAATACGAGTCATCTACAAGGGACGTTTTGGTCCAACCATGAACCTGTGTCCACACTGGGAAGCCCCATGCCTGTACTCAGCCTTCTTCTATGTGTTTTCAAGCTCATCCAAATAGTAGAAATGGAGAAGGGGAAAATCTAAATAAGAAAACCTATGTCAGATGTCTTACATGCTTCTCTGAAGGAACAACCTCTTATGCTCTCAATAAATCGGGATCCCTCTTCCGCCCCAAAAATAAATAAGTGTCTATGCACAGTCCTCTTGAAAAATACAAAGGCGAAAGAAGAGAAAGGCTTCTTGCACAGAGAGGTGAAGCATGCAACTCCACCAGGGTAATGACCAAGCTCGCTGGAAGTGGAGCAATGTGTGTGTTCCTACGTGACTCCATTCGAGGTATTGTCCAAGCCTGCAGGCAGCGGAGCAACACCAGAGATGGAAACTTATACTCTGAAAATCTTCAACTCGCAAGCTAAACTACCCTTCCCAAATTTGAAACATTGTGATCAAGCTAAACTTTTGATTGTGTTTGAACTCTACCGCTAGTTAATGGTTTATTCATCAGATATCTTATTGCGGAATGGTCAACATGTACAAATACTTCATATCCTGCAATATAATGTCTGAATTTATTAATAGAAAAAATTACAGCTAAGAACTCTTTCTCAGTAACTGTATAATTGAGTTCAGCGGGTGACAAGTTTTTACTAATGAAATAAATAACATAAGATTGTTTGTCTTCTTCTTGTCCTAAAGTTACCAATAGCAGTATCTGAGGCATTAGAGGAAATATGAAATGGCAGGGACTAGTTTGGTCCTCTCAAAACTGGTGCCTGGACTAATTTTTCCTTCAATGTCTCAAAGGACTATTGGCAAGTTGTGGACAAAGAAAACTCACTATCCTTAGCCAAAAGTCGGAAAAGGGGGGTAGCTATCCTTGAGAAATTCTCAATGAATCTCCTATAGTAGCCCACATGTCCTAGAAAACCTCTCACTCCCCTTTGAGTTTTGGGTATAGGGAGACTCAAAATGACTTCTATTTTTTAAGGGTCAACCTGGATACCTTTGTCGGAAACAAGATGGCCAAGAACCACTCCCGCCTTGCACATTAATCTACATTTCCTGTCACTCAAGGCGAGATGATATTCTTGGTAGCAAAGAAGCACTTTTTCTAGATTCTTGAGGGCTTCCTGAAACGAATCACCAAACACAAAGAAGTCATCCATATAGATTTCTACACACTTAAGGTCGGTAAAAATAGCCAAGGCTGCCCTCTGAAAGGTAGTTGGGGCATTACATAGCCCAAAGGGAGGCACTCAGTAAGAAAATGTACCCCATGTACATGTAAAAGTGGCTTTGTCTTGATCCTTGGGTGATATCTGTATCTGGTTATATCCATTAAAGTCGTCTAGAAAAGAAAAGTACTTCTTACCAGCAAGGGTATCGAGTACCTGATCGATGAAAGGAAGGGGGAAGTAACCTTTGAGAGTGGCTTTATTAAATTCTCTGTAGTCAATACAAATGTGCCATCTCCCATCTTTCTTCAGGACTAATACTAATGGAGAGACCCATTGGCTGTCAGAAATGGGATAGATAAAATCAACATCTAAGAGTTTTTGCAATTCTTCCTTTACAACGTCTCTTAGAGATGGGTTCATTCACCTTTGGGGTTGTCAGATAGGTCAGGCTCCATCCTTAATATAGATATGGTGTGTGAAAGTTTTAGGATGGATGCCTTTCATATCTTCATAACCCTATGCAAAGGCATCGAGATGGTTTCACATCAAATTCACAAGCTTCTCTTGCTGAAAAGGATCCAAGCCTGAACTGATATACAAGGATTTACCTAGACTAATCTCAACAAGAGTAGTATCAAGCTCAAGAGTACACAAAGGTGTTGCTAGAGATGGTGGTGATGGAGGTAGAGAGTCATATCTTTCATGAAAATCTAGACTAAAAATCTAACTCAATGACTCAAAATTAGGCATGGTGTCTAGATTGCTCAAGAAGTCTTGAATCTCACCTTCCTGCAAGGACTCAACATTCTGATGTATCAAGGAAACAGGCTGAGTCTCCTCATCACTACTATAGTCACACCATAAAGTGTCTCGGAGCTCCTAGATAGCAAGTGGATATAAGGTGACCTTCTTCCTGGAATCTCCATGGGAAAGATACATATCACCAGAACGAAATTTGATATAAGTATCAGCCGTAGCAAGCCATGGTCGTTCGAAGATCAAGGGATATCCTCCCACAGGATTCTTTGGTTGAAGCATAATGAAATCTATTGGATATTCCCAAGATTCTAGGGAAACGACCAAATCATCCAACACCCCTTCAAGTTTGATTTTAGATCTATCCGCTAGTTCAAGCACAGTGGGAGTAGGATGAATATGGACCAATCCAAGTTGATCCATGGATTGCTTCGTCATAACATTAATGGTTGCCCCTAGGTCTATAAGTACATTGGAGACAAGGACATCACCTATCTGAACAGTTACAACAAGGTTTCTGGGGTCGGTACATTTTTCCATGTGCATACACCCCATCATTAACTCCACTGCTCTACCAACAAATCGAATAGTTTGAGGTTCCATTCTTCTCCTTCCTGGCTTCTTGAAACAAAGTTCCCTAATGATTTTTGTACAAATGGGGATCTCTTTAATATCTTGGAGCAAAGGTACCCTTATGAAAAGGTTCCTAAGCTCAGAAGCCAGGCTAGACTCAGGAATGGGGTCTTTCTTCTCCACAACTAACCTCTCTAGATAGGGAGGTCGGTTGGAAGAAAATGAAAAGGGCTCAAAATGTACAGGGATACGCTGAATGGTGTCATCTTTTTCAAAATGGTCAGGAGTTTCCTCCTCTCATTTCTCATTGATAATCACCATAGGTTGTTTTTTATTTCCTGAGGTTACTACCTTCCTTGATTTCAATTGGAGATCATTAACTCCAATTGGCATAGTCTGTTATATGGATAAAGAAAGCGGGTTCATAGAATGGATCATTTGTACAGCTTTATTATTGGGGTTGGGTAAAGGTTGAGCAGGTAGCTGAGAAGGCCGAAACGGTAGAGGTAAAGGTAATGGTGGGATAGGTTGACTCAGCTGAGGTAATGATGGTTGTGGCATTGGGTAAGGTGCATATGTAGGAGGGTATGATTGCATAGGTGCAGGACAGGAATGATGTGAATGATGTGAATGGTTTGGCCCTCTCCATCCTTGTTGCCAAGATTGGGAGGGTTGTCCATACTGATATTGGTTCCCATGCTGCCAATGTTAAGAGTGACCAGTGTTAGGATAGGAATATGAGTGTGAATTATAACCAAAAAAATGTGGTGGAGGTTCAGGAACCATATCTGCACTTACCTGGGGCCAATTTCTTTGTGCTCCCATAGCATGCAGTGATTCGACTTCAGGTTGTCCTCCTTCAAGTACAACTTTCAGCTCAAGTATGGAGGGACATTATTTTGTAGCGTGGTTCTCTGCACAAATTGCACATTTATTAGTTTCTTTAATATCTAGAGGACATTCTCTTAAAGTATGCTTTCTTCTACATCTTAGACAGAAAATAGACAATGACTCTTGCTCTTCTACAAGTTTTTGTTGAAACTTCAAAGAGTCTATTTGCTTACTAACAGTATTCATTATTTCAATTTTCATATTGTCCATTTTGTTTCTAATCCAATTATCATAGAATTAGTAAATTCGATTTTCCTATTTCTATTATGAATTCCTTTACCAGATCTATATTGGTTCCTCGAGAATTTCCTGCACAAGTCACAGATTTGATCAAAATATTTTTGAGCAATATCACCTTGTCCTAATAGATTTAGATTATTCCTAGCATCATCAGTGAGCCCACGTAAGAAAAAGGTTCTAATGGTACTTAGATCAAATTTGTGCTTTGACCTTTGGAGGATTTACAGGAATCTCTCCAAGTCATCCTCTAGCATCTCATCATCATTTTGCACTATAGTAAAAATTTCATCTTGAATATATGTAGTTTACAATATTCCTGATATTTTGATAAGAACACTCTTCATTTGCTCCCAAGAAGTTATAGTGTTTTGTCCTAGTCCCATGAACCAGCAAAGTGTTGTGTCCTTGAGAGTTGCAAGAAACAATTTTAACTTCTAGGCATCAGATGAATAATCATAACTTCTACACAAAAAATCAATCTCAAATAAGAAAAAGTTTGGATCTTCATGTACCTTATCATAGAAATGAGGAAGAGATGATGGTGGAATATTTTTCATTTGTACTTGTGTATTAGGATTCACAATTGGGAATCCAAAAGTGGATTGTTCCTCATTTACCTGATTTTCACCACTTCCTTCTACATTTCCTTCCTTATCTGCCATTTTTGTTCTTCCACACGAACCATTCTCAACGGGCTGAGAAGGCTGACTATGGATTCCAACAGCCCCCTTCTTCCTCTTTATGGGTTGTGTCACACTTGGACCACTACTACCAGAGCCCAAGTGGACTATTCCTGCATGATGAGTCTGAGTTTGTTTGGACTTTCTACCTGCAAAAGAAGGCCCAATATGAGATTTGGTTTTAGATTTGTTAGTATTTCGTTGGCCCCTAGTGGGCTTTGGACCCCTACCTCTTTTAGACATTCATTTCAAAAAATGACAAAACAAATTCAAATAAAAAGCTGCAATATTCAAAAAAATAACTCAGCACCTATAAATTCCTTCAAACAATAGAAGCACACTGCAGGAAAAAATAATAGTAGACTTACCCCTATTGCAAAAAGGGAAAATTCTTACGAATTCAAATCGCCTCCCCGACAACGGTGCCAAAATGTTGGGCGCAGGAATTGCACTTAAGCAAACTCTTCAACATTTAATTGTCTACCCTGGGGTTTTGTAAACTTGGAGACGAAGCACAGGAAATGCCATAAGTGGTATGAACTTTTCCTATTCTTCATTCTACTTCTTAAAGGAAATGTTTGCAAAATCAGACAAAAAACAATATTAAAGGCAATTGACACCAAAGAATCTCTAGTGCTGGAATATAAAAGAACAATTTGCAAGTAAACCAAGTAAAGGAGCTTTCACACAACTGAAGCAATCTTAAATGCTGGAAGGAAATGCTATGTTTATCTTCAGATAGATGGCTAATAGTCTGACAAGTGGACCCTTGCAGAGATTTGTTTTCCTCTTGATATTCCTTCTACACAAATAACATGTTCTTGTATTATTGCAATGTGCTTGCACTAGTGTAGGTACAGTACCTCTGTGTAAATGTATATTTTACTTCCCTTACTGAAGATTTATGTCTTTGTGGAGGTGCTCTAAGAATTATGGCTTAGAGCACTCTGTTTCTGTGACAAAAGACCAGCTCTTGCACCGAGGAAGAGTTTCCTTCATCAAGTTTCACATGCACTGGTATAGGAAAAGGGCTTCCTGCACGATCCAAGCAGAAGAAAATCAAGACAAGAACAGTAAGTAAAGAAATACGAGAAAGGAATTATAGAAAAGAAATAACTCAATTAACTCCCAAGCCACGGATCTGTTTCACACTTAACTCTGAAATAGATTTAAATCAGAACTTCATAAATAAATATAAAATTATTCACACCACGCAACTGCAAAGGGAAATATCCACGCAATTTTTCCGAATAACGAAAGCACAAGGGTAAACGAGCTGGGTTGGCTGGGCCCTAGCCAATGAGCTTGTTTCCCGTTTAAGAAACGAAAAGATTCGGCACTCAAGTACGCATCAAAGATAAATTAAACACAATGCATGAATAACATGGTAGATTCCTTGTATTACTTGATCAACATATGTACATAGTAGTGCGAGTCCAACCCAGAGCCGAGGGCAATACCCAAGTACATAGAATATAAAATTACAGTCTAAGGATTGTTAGCTAGTTCTACCTACAATCTATATTTTATACATCCTTTCGGCCTTAGCCATATTCCACTTTACAATCATTTTCTTATTAAGACCTTTTGGCAGACTAACAACTGAACATTACAAAATCGGCTAACAATTATAATGGAATGTGTACTTCGCTAGCCATAGACCATCCTTGGAAAATATCCCTGATTGTGCACCACTGATATCCATCCTCAGTTAATCAGCAATCGAACTCGGAGTCATGGATCAAAATGTCCACATGGAAAGATTCAACTCATGGAAATCTCAGACCAATCATCATGGCAGTGCAGGAATCTAACTTCACTGATTATACTAACTCATAATTAACACTAAGTTCCTCAATTACTTCTAGGAAATTATCATAATTTAAAAGAGGTACTTAATAGGCATGAAATCTATGTAAAAGTTATTAATAAAGCACTTTTATAAATCTTAATGTAAAATACGAAGCATATGCAGGAATAGGTAGTTATCTTGAACTAGTGCAGGAAAGAGAGGTTTAAGTTGAGATAAAACAGAGGTTAATGTTTATAGAAATGGGGTAAAAATAGGGCAATTTGGTACACCAACATCCTCCCATCCCTAAGTTGTTGTGTGTCCTCACACAACATTTTACCTTTTGCAAAACAATCCTCAAAAAATGAGTGGTTAGCTCTCAATCTTGAACTTCAATGCTTATTCATGCTTTCACTATCTTCGACTTTTTCCCTCGAGCTCTTATCAACTGATTTGTCACCTTCTTGAGGCATTTGTAGCATTTGGAATCCCGATACTTCCACACTTTTACTTTTTTCTTCTGCGTTTTTACCTCTAAAAGTAGCTCCACCTCACTCTGCTTCTGCCAACTTTGTTCCTTCGTGACCTGGTTCAAAGCCTCTAGGTCATAAAATTGCTGCTCCAATTCTATTACTCGGTTGTTAAGGTAGAGAGTAGAGGGTGTCGTGCTAATATCTTCAGGTGTAAATGTCTTCTCTGCAACGAACTCGAAATAGTTCCCATCGTCGTCAAGGTCAAGGCCATCAAATGTCTACATTATGACATCGCTGAGGGTTTCTACACTCGAGGTTTCCTTGTCACTGAGGGTTTTGATGCCCTCCACAATCTTCGTGCCAATGGTTTCAGTACCTTGTGCACTCATCTCCTTAGGGTTTTTAACGCCCTATTCTTCCAGTTCCTTAGGGAACTCAGTACCCTGTCCATTCAAACCAGCAGGGGTCTCAGTACCATGTATTTCTAAAACAGTAGGGGCTTCAGTACCCCATTCTTCTACAACAGTGGGGGTTTCAGTACCTCGTTCCTTGAAAGCACCAAGGGTTTCAATGTTCGGTTTATTGAAATTATCAAGGGTCTATATATGTCGCCCTTATTCATCCTCATGACCCTATATTTGGACTTCATCGGTACTCAGTGTCGTCTTCCTATTCCTTAATTGGTAGAAAAAAGTTGACAACAATATGTCGTCTTCTACGTTCGCTTCATCTTCCACAGTGTGTGTTGTTGCATCTGCAAGCACTGAGAGATTATGAAATTTAGGGGAAACTTGGGGTGATTCGTCGATTATAATTGGAGAGTTCGACTGGTTCGTCCCTTGTGAGACAATCTTCCTCCTCACCGAGGTTCTCGTCTCTCTCTTCTTAGCCGAGGGTGGATTATTTTAAACAGTCTTCTTCCCTACTTGCACTAGTGTGCTTTCATCTTTCTGCTCGGCAGGAGATGATGTCTCTTCTTTCATTTTATTACTTGTACTCGTGCTAGCAGACTTCTCTGCACTCCTTGCTCGAAACTCCTTCAAGAATGCTCCCCAAGTTACCCCTTTTTCTTTCAGCTTCTTCTTAACCAAAATTGTGATAAGCCCATGATGGTAGATCTTGTTTGCAACTTGGCTTCCATTTCCACCCTACACGCCCTTCACCATTTTCTCAAGACTCTTGAGCAGGTAGTAAGGGAAATTATTCAATTTTCTCGACTCAAAGTGCAGCAACAGCCGAAGGTGATACATGAACGCCAATGTATAGTGTCCCCCTTGATCTAGGCGGATGTGGTGGCCACCCACCTATCACACTTGGACCCCCATAGCTGTCTCTTTTATATTTTTAGTTTCCATAATTATAGCACAATTTACTATTTTTAGTAGTTTTTCGAGTCCTGAACTTCCGAAGCCATTTTGAGGCCCTAAACGACGTTTTTTGGGAAATCTGGGAGCCACATGGGGCCATGGACTGATGTTGCTCTTCCCAAAGTTGTAGTGCTCGGATAGATATTTCTAATGAGCTATTATATGCGTCAAACGATGATTGGGTGCCAAAGTTACGACCTCGGGAAGTTGATGTACCAACTTACCCAAAACGGGGCCCACAATTTGGCGTTTCATCTTATAGGGTTAGGTTTTGGGATGTTAAGGGTTTTCCATTGTTTCTCAACAATAAATAGGCCTTGGAGCCTCGTTGTAACACAGTTCAGAGGCATGTAGCCACCACATCTCTTCTCAGAGATAAGCTACCATCGCCCTAGCTGGTTTATTTCCATTTCTGTTTGTAAGCATATTTCAGAATTTTACATTAATGAAATGAAGTATTATTTCCATTGCATCTCTATGTATATGGTTTTCTCTGTAATTTATTATGTTCCTGTTTAAATATGGATCACCTCTCCAATCATGAATTTCTGCAGTATGAACAAGAGGTCTCGCCATTTCCCAATCAGGGCACTTTGTGGAAGTCCCTTCCTCTAGTGAACCTTAAGCTTTTTGTCAATCATGAATCGGTGCCATCATTTCTTCCTAAGCCGCTCCTTTTTAAACCAATATTCTCTTGTAAGTGGCAAGCCTATATCTTGCACAATAAAAACTTTGAACTTCAACGATCCGACCCTGACTCGACCTCCTTTGAATGTCCTTGTGAACTCCAGTACCACAACCATGTCGAACCCAACAAAATTTTGCAAGAATGGAAGGAACCCAGATTCTTGCAATAGTGAAACATTGTTCTGGTACTCTGCATTTTTCTCAATCTCCTGCAAAGACAATAGCTCACTCCTTATGGGTGCCATTTCGAACTGCACTTAACCCTTTCCAATCACACCCTCAAAAGCGAGTGACACCAACACTTTGCCGAGAGTTTTATGCCGGAGGTACGTCACCCTATGTCTTTTCAATCCCACTCACCCGGTCATGATGAAAATAGCTCTTCGTATTAGGTGCAGATTTGTATCAACCCACTGCAGGTGAGTCATAATGGTTGGGTGGAGTGGAGGTTTATGCGGCGATGGCGCAACGGTTACAATGATCGGGTTACAGGGTAAGGTAATAATGGACAAGCAATGAGAAATTATTTCAAGGTGAATACAGACTATCAAACAACAGTACTATCCCATATTCTGCCTTGTAATTTAATCAAGACATACTTCAACACTTATTAAAAAAATAGATTTCAAAACCCTATACACCTTGCACTTTAAAGATTTTTCCTAAGTCAATAAATGATGAAACTGAGTATTAATTGAAACAAGCAATGTTATGATATATCAGTACTCATGTGAAGGAAAGTAAAGATCCATAAATATCCTTGATAAAACACTCCTAGGTTGTGTGAATTTTACTTGCTTTCACAGTCAGCTACATTGCTGCACTAAACCTACTTGCATTGTGCATCTTGCACCAGGACTTTTACCAAAACAGAAAATCTGATAGAATATAATTCTGTAGCTAGACTTAAAAAAATTTGCCTCATTATACAAGAAAAATTTATTCACCATCCTTTGGTGTTTCACGAGAATGCCTTATAGATTGACTACATCAAATTCTACAATCAATTTATAAGGGAGTAAAGAAGTGGGAAGGGGGGTAAAAAAAATTTAGAATGGGAAGGAACATTACAGCAGGGATTCCTGAAACAATATCACTAAGAGGGATAAACAAAATGGGATGTGGGTAAAAAATTCAAGGGAAAAGAGGGACTTTACAAAATCGGGCAAGGGTATTTTCTGAGAAGAAAGAGGAAGGTAATTCATTGGGGATTTTAGAAAAGAAACTAGAGGAAATTTTCGAAATGGGAAATAGAAGAAAGGCAAAGTTTTTACCTTGAAATCTGCCTGCACTGGTGCAGAAAAAAATAACTGCAGCAGGAAGTAAGCGTTTACTTGCATAAAAATGTCCATGCTAGTTACCCCAAACATGGGTAAGTGCTTGGTTTTGTGAACCTTCTTCTTCTTGGTGGTAGCCAACATATCTAAAAATCAAGTAACATTCCCTTTTTATTAAAATTTCGATCTTCCTGCCAGCATGCTGGTTTTTAGGTTGATCCTTCTGCAATCATGTCAGTCAACTAATTTTCATAATTACAAGATTTTTTTCTTTTTATACTTTTTATTTTTGTCATTTATTTTTTCTTTTATTTTTCTTTTATTTATTTTTTCAATAAGGACAAGAAGGAATCAAATCTTCAACAAGTTGGTGTTACCACCTACTAACTCCTTTTCAAACGGCTGCTGGACTTGCTGCATAAAATTTCCTTTAGTAAGGGGCTAAAAATATACCTTCAATCTATGCCCATTTACCAAGAACACAGAATTTCATCCATCAATAGTTTTGATTTCTACTGCTCCATTTTCGAACACTTTGACCACCTCATAGGGTCCCATCCAGCATGTATGGAATTTTCCTTCAAAATATTTGAATCTAGAATCGCAAAGGAGTACCCAATCACCTGGTTGGAAATGCTTCTTCTGAATGGACTTGTCATGCCACTTCTTGTGCTATTGTTGAACCAAGATGTTCCACTGAACATCATCCCTTCGGAATTCATCTAACTCGTTTAACTATAGAAGATTTTGTTGATGTGCTTTAGAGAGATCTAGCCCCAATTGGACTGCAGTTCTAAAAGTATTGATATGGAATTCTATTGGCAAGAGGACTTGTTTTCCGTACACCAGCTCATATGGTGTGTGTCCTGTGTTGTTTCTCCAAGTGGTTCGATAGGCCCACAATGCTTTCAGTAATTTGTCAAACCAATCATTTCTGTGCATATTTACTGTCTTTGTGAGGATGGACTCGATCACCTTATTCATGGACTCCACCTGACCAATTTCTTGAGGGTGATACCGTGTAGATTTCCTATGTCGTATTTTATACTGATCCATCATACCTTGTACTAGATTAGAAATAAACTGTGGTCCATTGTCATAAATAATTTCTCTGTGCACACCAAATCTAGCAAAGATTTCAGTAAACAGAAAATGAACAACAACTCTTTCAATTGCAAAAGAAACAGCTTTAGCTTCTACCCATTTCGTAACAAAATATGTACAAACCAAAATATGTTTTTTATTTGATGATGTTGGATTTATTGGTCCTACGAAATCAATGGCCCATTTTTCAAAAGGCTCAATCATAACCTAAGGACATAATGGCATTTCATTGGTTTGATTAGGCTGGCCAACTTGCTAGCAGCTATCACATCGCTTGACATATTGTTTGGCATCCATAAACAAGGAAGGCCAAAACTAGCCAGCTCATAACACTTTGTATGTAGTCTGCTTATCAACGAAGTTACCCCCACAAGGTTCATCATGGGAAGATTTTGAAATATTAAAAAATTCTTCCTCTCTTACATATTTGTGGATAATGAGATCTACTCCGATGTAAAAGAGGTCTCCTTGGATCTAGGAATATGCAACACTTTTCTGAATGATATTCCGCTTTTTACGAGCGGATAAGTGAGGTGGTAATTTTCCAGTGACTAAACAGTTAGCTATGTCAGCAAACCATGGGGATTTTGTTGACACAACAAAAAGATGTTCGTCAGGAAAATTATCATCAACAGGAATTGCTTCACCAGGATTCTTTAACCTTGAAAGATAATCTTCTACTACATTTGACTTTCTTGGTCTATCAACAATAGTAATATTAAATTCCTGTAACAATAGTAACCACCTAGTTACTCTACCGCTAGTTAATGTTTCATTCATTGGATATCTTATTGTGGAATGATCAGTATGTATAAAGACTTCATATCCTGTAATATAATGTTTGAATTTATTAATAGAAAAAATTACAACTAAAAACTCTTTCTCAGTAACTGTATAATTGAGTTCAGCGGGTGACAAGTTTTTGCTAATGAAATAAATAGCATAAGATTGTTTGTCTTCCTCTTGTCATAAAGTTGCGCCAATAGCAGTATCTGAGGCATCAGAGGAAATATGAAATGGCAAGGACCAGTTTGGTCCTCTCAAAACTGGTATCTGGACCAATTTTTCCTTCAATGTCTCAAAGGACTATTGGTAAGTTGTGGACAAACAAAACTCACTATCCTTAGCCAAAAGTCGGAAAAGGGGGTAGTAATCCTTGAAAATTTTCAATGAATCTCCTATAGCAACCTGCATGTCCTAGAAAACGTCTCACTTCCCTTTGAGTTTTGGATATATGGAGACTCAAAATGACTTCTAATTTTGCAGGGTCAACGTGGATACCTTTGTCAGAAATAAGATGGCCAAGAACCACTCACGCCTTGCACATTAATCTGAATTTCTTGTCACTCAAGGAAATATGAGCTTCTTGGCAGCGAAGAAGCACTATTTCTAGATTCTTGAGGGCTTCCTAAAATGAATCACCAAATACAGAGAAGTCATCCATATAGATTTCTACACACTCAAGGTCAGCAAAAATAGCCAAGACTGCCCTCTGAAAGGTAGTCAGGGCATTACATAGCCCAAAGGGAAACACTCGGTAAGAAAATGTACCCAACGTACATGTAAAAGTGGTTTTGTCTTGATCCTCAGGTGCTATCTGTATCTGGTTATATCCACTAAAGTCGTCTAGAAAAGGAAAGTACTTCTTACCAGCAAGGGTATCGAGTACCTAATCGATGAAAGGAAGGTGGAAGTAATATTTGAGAGTGGATTTATTCAATTCTCTATAGTCAATACAAATGTGCCATCTCTCATCTTTCTTCGGGACTAATACTAATGGAGAGACCCACTGGCTATCAGAAATGGGATAGATAAAATCAGCATCCAAGAGTTTTTGCAATTCTTCCTTTACAACGTCTCTTAGAGATGGGTTCATTTGCCTTTGGGGTTGTCGAACAGGTTGGGCTCCATCCTGAATATAGATATGGTGTGTACAAGTTTCAGGAGGGATGCCTTTCATATCTTCATAACCCCATGCAAAGGCATCGATATGGTTTCGCAACAAATTCACAAGTTACTCTTGCTGAGAAAGATCCAAGTCTGAACTGATATACAAGAATTTACCTGGACTAATCTCAATAAGAGTAGTAACAGGCTTAAGAGTACAAAAAGGTGTCGCTAGAGATGGTGGTGATGGAGGTAAAGAGTCATATCTTTCCTGAAAATCTAGACTAAAAATATGACTCAATGACTCAAAATTAGGTATGGTGTCTAGATTGTTCAAGAAGTCTTGAATATCACCTTCCTACGAGGACTCAGCATTTTGATGTATCAAGAAAATAGGTTGAGTCTCCTCATCACTACTATAGTCTAACCATAAAGTGTCTTGGAGCTCCTGGATGGATCTAGCAGGTGGATATAAGGTGCCCTTCTTCCTGGAATCTCCATGGGAAATATACATATCACCAAAATGACATCTGATATAAGCATTGGCCTTAACAAGCCATGGTTGTCCCAAGATAAATGGATTCCCTCCCACAGGATTCTTTGTCTAAATCACAATGAAATCTGTAGGATATTCCCAAGAGTCTAGGGAAATGACCACATCATCCAACACCCCTTCTAGTTTGATTTTAGATCTATCTACTAGTTCAAGCACAGTGGGGGTAGGACAAATATGGACCAATCCAAGTTGATCCATGGTTTGCTTGTTCATAACATTAATGGCTACCCCTAGGTCTATAAGTACATTGGAGACAAGGAAATCACCTATCTGAACAGAGACAACAGGGTTTCTGGGGTCAATATATTTTTCCATGTGCATACACCTCGTCATTAGCTTCGCTACTCTACCAAGAAATTGAATAGTTTGAGGTTCCATTCTTCTCCTTCCTGGCTTCTTGAGATAGAGTTCCCTAATGATTTTTGTACAAATGGGGATCTCTTTAATAGCTTGGAGCAAAGGTACCCTTATGAAAAGGTTCCTAAGCTCAGAAGCTAGGCTAGACTAAGGAATGGGGTCTTTCTTCTCCACAACTAACCTCTCTGGATAGGTAGGTCAGTCGGAAGAAGATGACAAGGGCTTAGAATGTACAGGGATAGGCTGAATGGTGTCATCTTTTTCAGAATGGTCAAGAGTTTCCTCCTCTCCTTTCTCATTGATAATCACCATAGGCTGCTTTTGATTTCCTGAGGTTACTACCTTCCCTTACCTCAATTGGAGATCATTGACTCCAACTGGCATAGTCTGATATCTGGATGAAGAAAGTGGGTTCATAGAATGGATCATTTGTACAGCTTTATTATTTGGATTGGGTAAAGGTTGAGCAGGTAGCTGAGAAGGTCAAAACGGTGGAGGTAAAGCTAATGGTGGAATAGGTTGACTCAGCTGAGGTAATGATGGTTGTGGCATTGGGTAAGGTGCATATATAGGAGGGTATGATTACATAGGTGCAGGATAGGAATGATATTAATGATGTGAATGGTTTGGCCCTCTCCATCCTTGTTGCCAAGATTGGGAGGGTTGTCCATACTGATATTGGTTCCCATGCTACCAATGTTGAGAGTGACCAGTGTTAGGATAGGAATATGAGTGTGCATTATAACCAAAAAAATGTGGTGGAGGTTTAGGAACCATACCTGCACTTACCTAAGACCAATTTCTCCGTGCTCCCATAGCATGTAGTGATTCGGCTTTAGGTTGTCCTCCTTCAAGTACAGCTTTCAGCCCAGGTATGGAGGGACATTTTTCTATAGCATGGTTCTTTGCACAAATTGCAAATTTATTAGTTTCTTTAATAGCTAGAGGACATTCTCTTAAAGGATGCTTTCATCTACATCTTGGACAGAAAATAGACAATGACTCTTGCTCTTCTACAAGTTTTTGCTGAAACTTCAAAGAGTCTATTTGTTTACTAACAGTATTCATTATTCAGTTTTCATATTGTCCATTTTGTTTTCTAATCCAATAATCATAGCATCAATAGATTCAGTTTTCCTGTTTCCATTCCAAATTCCTTTACCGGATCTATATTGGTTCCTCGAGAATTTCTTGCACAAGTCATGGATCTGATCGAAATATTTTTGATCAATATCCCCTTGTCCTAATAGATTTCGATTATTCCTAACATCATCAGTAAGCCCACGTAAGAACAAGGTTCTCATGGTACTTAGATCAAATTTGTGCTTTGACCTTTGGAGGATGTACAAGAATCTCTCCAAGTAGTCCTCTAGCATCTCATCATCATTTTGCACTATAGTAAAGATTTCATATTGAATATCTCTAGTTTTACAATATTCCTGATATTTCGATAAGAAAACTCTCTTAATTTTCTCCCAAGAAGTTATAGTGTTTCCTTCTAGTCCCATGAACCAGTGGAGTGTTGCGTCCTTGAGAGTTACAGGAAACAATTTTAACTTCTGGGCATCAGATGAATAATTATAACTTCTACACAAAATATTAAACTCAAATAAGAAAGAGTCTGGATCTTCATGTACCTTACCATAGAAATGAGGAAGAGCTGATGGTGGAATATTTTTCATTTGTACTTGTGTATTAGGATTCACAATCGGGAATCCAAAAGTGGACTATTCCTCATTTACCTGATTTTCACCACTTCCTTCT
Source organism: Pinus taeda (assembly GCA_000404065.3). NCBI lineage: Eukaryota > Viridiplantae > Streptophyta > Pinopsida > Pinales > Pinaceae > Pinus > Pinus taeda. The sequence goes on from APFE030687690.1 coordinate 476,984, forward strand.
GCATGGTCTTCCTCATCTGCCTTTTTTGTTCTTCCACAAGAACCACTCTCAACAGGCTGAGAAGGTTGACTATGGATTCCAACAATCCCCTTCTTCCCCTTTATGGGTTGTGTCACACTTGGACCACTGCTACAAAGCCCAAGTGGATTGTTCCTGCATGATGAGTCTGAGTTTGTTTGGGCTCTCTACCTGCAAAAGAAGGCCCAATATGAGATTTGGTTTCAAATTTGTCAGTATTTCATTGGCCCCTAGTGGGCTTAAGACCCCTACCTCTTTTAGGCATTCATTTCAAAAAATGACAAAACGAAATTCAAATAAAAAGATGCAATCTTCAAAAAAACAACTCAGCACCTACAAATTCCTTAAAACAATAGAAGCACACTGCAGGAAAAAATAATAGCATACTTACCCCTATTGCAAAAACAGAAACTTCTTACCAATTCAAATCTCCTCCCTGGCAAAGGCACCAAAATGTTGGGTGCAGGAATTGCACTTAAGCAAACTCCTCAACACTTAATTGTCAACACGGGGTTTTTTTAAACTTAGAGACAAAGCACAGGAAATGAAAAATGTTGTATGAACTTTTCTTATTCTTAATCCTACTTCTTAAAGGAAATGTTTGCAGAATCATGGAGAAACCAATCTTAAAGGCAATTGACTCTAGTGCTAGAATATAAAAGAAAAATTTGCAAGTAAATCAAGAAAAGGAGCTTTCACACAACTGAAGCAATCTTAAATGTTGGAAGGAAATGCTATGTTTATCTTCAGATAAATGGCTAACAGTTTGGCAAGTGGGCCCTTGCAGAGATCTATTTTCCTCTTGATCTTCCTTCTACACAAACAACCTGTTCTTGTACTATTGCAATGTGCTTGCACTAGTGTAGGTACAGTGCCTCTATGTAAAAGTATATTTTACCTCCCTTACTAATGATTTATGTCTTGGTGGAGGTGCTCTAAGCCTCAGGGCTTAGAGCACTCTATTTCTGTAACAAGAGACCATCTCTTTCACCAAGGAAGAGTTTCCTTCACCAAGTTTCTAATTTACTTTTGAAAAGATTGAAAGACATGCTGAAAAAGAATTGCAATTGCAAACGAAATCCTGAGGTAAATTATCTATGGAAAAGAAATTCTTTAATCAATTAAATCTTGCAAAGGAAGTAAACTTCATGAAATGAAAGTAACTCGAAGTAATCAAAGCAGTAGTCTAAGTGATCTGCATGTATCATCTAACTTCGGCAATCCACTTAAAGAGTTTTTGTTCCTTGTTCGTAAAGCATAAAATGCAAGTATGACGTGTCTATGGTAAATTCATGCAATTTTTCTCAGATCCTTTAGAAGTATACTTTTAATGTTGAAGAAAATTACTAAAATTAGTAATCCATTTGCTTTCAAGAATAACTGAAATGATAATCAGGGAAAGAAATGCAATGTTCGTTGTAAAATAAATGACTAAACCGGAGTGTAGGAAATCACATGTACTGGTACAGAAAAAGGGCTTCCTGCACGATCCAAGAAAAATAAAATTGAGACAAGAACTGTGAGTAAAGAAATGCGAGAAAAGAATTGCAAAAAATATACTCAATTAACTCCCAAGCCACGGATCCGTTTCACACTTAACTCTGAAATAGATTTAAATCAAAACTTCAGAAATAAATATAAAATTGTTCACACCACACAACTGCAAAGGGAAATATCCACACAATGTTTCTGAATAATGAAAGCACAAGGGTAAAAGAGCTGGGTTGGTTAGGCCCTAGCCAACCAGCTCATTTCTCGTTTAATAAATGAAAAGATTCAGCACTCAAGTACGCATCAAAGATAAATTAAACACAATGCATGAATAACATGGTGGATTCTACGTATTACTTGATCAACAAATGTACATAGTAGTGTGCATCCAGCCTAGAGCCAAGGTCGATACCAAATTACATAGAAAATTAAATTACAGTCTAAGGATCGCTAGCTACTTCTACCTACAATCTATATTTTATATATCCTTTCGGCCGAACAGACTAACAGCCGAACATTACAAGATCGGCTAACAGTTATAATGGAACGTGTACTTCACTAGCTGTACACCATCCTTGGAAAATATCCCTAATTGTGTGCCACTGATATCCATCCTCAGTTAATCAACAACCGAACTCGGAGTCATGGATCAAAACGTCTGCGTGCAAAGATTCAGCTCACGGAAATCTCAGACCAATCATCGTGGCGGTGTAGGAATCTGCCTGCACTAATCATACTAACTCATAATTAACACTAAGTTTCTCAATTACTTCTAGGAAAATATCATAAGTTACAAGAGGTGCTTAATAGGCATGAAATATATGTAAAATTGATTAGTAAAGCACTTTAATAAATCTTAATGTAAAATATGAAGCATATGCAGGAATAAGTAGTTATCTTGGACTAGTGCAGGAAAGAGAGGTTTAAGTTGAGATAAAACATAGGTTAATGTTTATAGAAATGGGGTAAAAATAGGGCAATTTGGGACACCAACAACAGTCACTGTCGATCCGGATTACCCATCTCCATAACCCAGTGATTCTTACGCAATTTTCATCAGCAGTGTTTGGAGCCTCCATCCCGCCTCGCAACCTTGTTGCCTCTCCCGGTCACCTGCATCCGAAATGATCATGTATCATGGAAGGCTAGGAGGTTTTTGGATTTGATATCGTCTCATCATGAGTGACTACAGGAACAGGTACACAAACAACCATGGCGTGACGATGAATGGGATGAACGAAGGGATCACATGCAGAAGGAATTTCACCAACGAATGAATAAAAGATGCATGTAAAGATATGTACTTGTGAACGGACGATCATGTAAATATGTGGTCATGGAAGGACGGATGAGAAAACATGCAAGATGTTCTCACAGATGGATGAACGGAAGAACATGCACCTTTCCTGAATGGATGAACCTATCAAGCCTTCCAACATACAAGCAAGGAGAAATGTGCAAAAGCAACATCAAGTGAACCAATGACCATCGAATACTCTGTGCACTTTGCCATGCGGAGGTGAAGCTTTGACACACCATGAGGATATCCATCACCCAATAGCAAAACAACTCAAGATGCACACCAGCAGTAGCATGAACGTACCATCATTGTCATGTCAATTCATGTCATGAGTAATGTCATCCACATCTCTACCATGAGTGTTATATCTCCAAATCTCACTCTTGATGTTTGTGATGTTGCACTTATGGCCTAGGGCAACCCCTCCTTCCAGACCTGGTCCAAATACTTAAAAAACAGTGTTTTACTCCCTATACGCGACATTGCCCTGAGATAAATGCATGTGTATGCAGGTCTGAGTATACCCAACCCGCGTATATGTCTTAAAACACTTAAAAAAATTAAATCTCCTTAATTTCGGGCGAATATCACGGGTATTTCCTATTGATTACCTATTAGTTCCTGTGGCCCAACTGTTCCCAACGAATTCCCAACTAAAAAACTACTTTGGGAGAAGTATAAAAAGGCTTCAATGGGAAGGCCTAAAGGAGGAGAGAATAGAGACAAAAACCACTCTGCTGAGATTATCCCTGATTAGGTCTGAAGATACTTGTGCTTCCAGCACTTCCCCCATTATAGGAAACCCTTGTTTCCTTGAGTTATGATGTCTTTTCACTAGTTGAGATATCCTTGTGTGAGTTGTGGAAGGAGCCTTTTGAAGACTTGGGATTAGACGAATCCGGAGGACGGTTCCGCTTGGAGCCTGCAAGAGGAAGATTCAGGTGATATCATTCCTTGCTTTATTTTAGTTATCTGCAATAAATAAACATTTGTCTTGTTCCCGAAATCAATCTTCTTCATGCTTATGAGGTTGTTGTTATGGTTTGCATATGAATAAGTTGTTTCGATTGTACAACTAACTACCTTTCAATATGTTATAAAGTTGATTTCTATATGATACTTGTTCCATATACTGCTATGCTTCTTTGAATTGATTTTTTTGTAGGTTTAAGGATCGAAAAGAACTCCAAGAGGGTTTGGACCCTGTCTGGATCTACCCGAACGAAGGACCCCCAGGTGTAGTTTGTTTATTTTAGTATCATGGATGTGTGGAGTGCTTGTTTTTCATTGTAGATAACCCCCGCTCTACTAGGGTATTGACCCAAAACCCTAGGGGACTTTGTCCCTCAACAATGAGCCATATTTTCCATCAATGTAATATAACGTGGAATTCCAAGAGACCCACTTGTTGTACAAAGAGTCATGTAAAGTTGAAGAGTCCTCGAAGTCAAAAAGTCATGAGGGTAGTCAAACAACCACAAGGGTTAGTTTCACCCTTGGCTATAAATACCCCCTCATCTGTACATGCAAGGTACTTTTTCACCTCAGCTCCTCCCACATAGCCAAGAGAGTCTATAATTTTTCCTTTGAGGAGTAAGTAGTGGCTCCAACACCCCGCTCATGGGGTTAGTGATGTATGGTGTAACGATGTGTCTTGGAACTTTCACTTTATTCAGAAGCCTACTAACAGGCTAGCACATTTTCAAACATTTATTGTAATTGTTGTAAGACTAATCTTAAACACTTGTGATGCATGTTTCTTTACCTATGTTTCACACTTGAACTATTTCACTTGTTGTAATACATAATATATTAATGAAAATGTGTTGTGTATGTTGTTAACATTGTCTCGTTCATGGTGTCTACCTTCCCGGACATCAAACATACCTTTCACATAAAACTTGTTGTAACAACCTTTTCACTCGTGCAGACTAATCTGTTGAGTGTTATACGTGTTATCTTCCCTTGTGTGTTGTGAATGTTGCATCCGTGTGGGCTATTCCACCAGAATTTGTGCATGTCCTATTGTGTTGTTTGTTCCTAGCAGAGTTGGGACTTCTCTTAACTAACTTGGGACTCACTCTCACCCTCTCCCTCTATAGTTAAAGATCCATTGACACAATTAACACTTACAATCACCAGGTATGCGAACCTCACTTCTCAAAGACAAAGCAGACCACTCTCTTGTGCTGCCATGCAAGAGTTGAGGCAAATCTTTAAGATAATGGCAACTGGGCCATCATACTGGATGGGAGTCCCAAACCAAATGGTGTGAGGTCTAGTTGGGACTTCATACCAAGGTGATCCCATGAATATTGTTGAGTCCATCACCATCAACAAATATAATAGCCATGTAATCCCATATGTTATAGACATTTTTGGGCACTGCAAACCCAATCATAAATGTCCACAAACTGAGGGCTCCTAAGTCCCTAAAAGTGTTGATTCACTACCTAAAGGAATAAGGTCAGCTGATTACATCATCTCCCAGAAGTTCTCCACATAAAATTGCTCAGAACTGGTCAAAACTAGACCATACTGAATGCCCAATGCAGAGGGTGTGATGCATACTACCTTCCCAGTGTAAAAAGTGTGATGCATACTGGATGGCTCCTCTGAGGGTGCGATGGGTGTGAATGGACAAATGGCAGAGACAATTTGCGAGGTGGAGGATCATAGAATCTTCCATAAACTTCTCCTCTGACACTTGCCTCTCTGATTTTTCCCAAGGATGAGTAAGAGATCATCAATCTCCAAGTGGAATCAAGAAATATCAGAGAGAAGACACTAATCAAAATCCCAGAAGCTGACTCACCCCCCTACAATCATCTATATATGGATCCCTCATCACAGAGATCCAGAGACTGGAATCTTGTATCTTGTAGAGAAGTGTTGTTGGTGTTTGGTGAAACTTCATCGTGTTGGGTGATCTAAGCTTTACTTGAGTTGAAGAAGGGCTTTCTTGCTGGGGGATGATGCTGGGTCAGAACAATTGGTTGTAATCCTCTTGTTATTCTTGCTATTAATAAAGCTATTCATTTTTTACTCCACATTCTTGTGTGTTTGATTGTATATGCATTTGTGTAGTCAATACATATCTGGTCATGTGTTGTTTATGAATATAGATCTCTGTTCTTCGATAGTATTATGCTGCTTTGATTCCACGGGTGCTCTTTGAAGCTGGGTAGACGAAGAAGAAGCGGCAAAGAGCTATCAAGAAGGAGAGGAATCAGGCAAGGAACCAAGCACAAGACTAAGGTTGGTGTCCTTTGTTCCACTCTTATCTATTTTTCATAAAGGAAAGCGAAAGTAGTTTTAACTTGTTTGTTTCTAAGATAGCTACCAGTCTTAGTGGGAATAGCAGCTCCGAGTGGACACTATTCCTGGTAACAAAATGGTGACTCCACTGGGGAGAAAATAGATTGATTGCTAGTCTATTTTTTTTGTTTTATAAGCTTACAGACGGAGCCTGAAGTCAAGCCAACTAGCCTTCGAACTGCATTTGCTATGCAAGTGCAAAGTAGATCAATGCTGCTTCTATCTATCTCCGAGTTTTGTTTATAAATTGAACAATCGATCTGCAAACACTCTAATTTCCCTAAGTGGTGGCTCTAGTAACCTCCTTAGATCAACCCCTGTGATTTATATTTACTGAACATCACTTACTCGGCCTAAATCCCCGAACTGAACTGCAAATTGTGAACAAAGAATAGATAAAAGTCTCACACTAGTACCATCGAACCCTCCCTTCAAGGCAGTCTGTATGCATCACACCTATCGTGTGCAGTAGGTGAGATTCATATTGGATTCCCTATGTAACAAGTGCGATGGTCAGGGAAGGTTAAGTTTACCTTCAGACTTTGGTTTTTCTTCACTCTTTTCAGTTATATTCAGGAGTTTTGTTGTCTATGGTCAGTATATCTCTGTGGAAACCCCCTTCTCTTCCATCATTGTGCCTCCATTGTGCAAAGAACTGTAAGTGTTTTTATGTATTGTGTGGCATTTTCAGTTCTGTTTTACAAAGAAGTAGCGTAATCAGACTGTCGTTTCTTAATTTGAAAGTGTCACAAATGTCGTTTTCAGTCATAGAAGAGAATCCCATTGTTCTTGATAGTCGATTGTACTGTTACTCTTGTATGTGATTTGAATTAGTAGTTTTTCAAGTGTCGAAAACGGTTTTCATTTCGAAATCGCAAAGTGTCGTCCTTATCTTCACTTCATTTTGAAAAGAAATTTGTTAGTATTGTCGCTTTGGAAAATAATTCAGATTTTCACTTAGCATTCTTCCTGTCATTCATACATTAAGAAGGCTGAAAACAAATACATGCATGTGCATTTGCATTTAGACTGCTTGGTTTGATTTAGGATAGTGCATTTAGTGTGTGCTCTGTGCTCTTTGTTGAAACACCCTTAGTTCTCTTTCCTTGGTAGCTAGGATTTTCATTGCCAAAAGAAGATTAAACAGTTGTTTATCATCTTAGACTACATTTTAGGAATTGTATACACATCACGCGGTGAACCTGAAAGGAAAATATTTAAACAAGATCAACCATAAAATAAATTTAATAAACCTAAAAACGCTTTGGAACCTAATGCACAACATCTAGAAGTCTAGGCTAGAGACGTATTCTGGCGTCGTAAAACCTGGTAACTATTGTTTTCATTGTTGGTTGGGTGATTCCTCCGCTTTGAGACAACAAGTGCCAGTACGGACTTGTGCTCCCATGTACCGTCGAGTATATATTGGGAGACCACAATAGGCTATATCCTTTATCCTTAGGAAGTCGTGCCTGCCGCCCTATAGATCACAATGCACTGAACACAGCATTCGGGAAGATTGACTGTCGTACCGTAAAAAGTATTCTGCAGTTTTGTGATTGGTTTGGTAATCCCTCTGCCTAGATTTCTAGAGAAGTCTCTTTTGTTCCTTTTCAGACTCCTTAAAGGAAAAGGTCCATCTAAGCACTTGTCACTTCAGGCTCATTAAAAATCGAAGGCGACTAGAGTCATCTTTTGTTTTTTCTCGACTCTTAAAAATTGAAAAAACAAGTTGTGTCAAAGTGTATAAAATTTATTTTAATCGGAATAACATCAGAAGTTCCCTCGTTGGTCTTTAGGTTGAGAAAAATGGAGTCTACCAACCAAGGATTTCCCCTTGGAGGAAATCCTGGTCCTTTCTCCTCTTGGGAGATGTTGGTGCACCCCATATGGCCACACTGTCGCTTCCAGGGTTGACGATTGGCTTTCCCGTATGGCTCTTCTCTACCTCTATCGCTCAGAATACCGTAATTCCTTAACAATCAAGTCAGCAACTAGATGATACTAGAGTTACCCCCAACCTTCTACTTCATCTTTTTCTCCCTCTCCTCCTTCCTCTTCACTTGATGAAGCTAGTAAAGCTAAAGATCAAGTAATTGAGAAGAAGAAGAAGCGGAAAGAGAAAAAGGAAAAGAAGAAGAAGGAGCCAAAAGCGAAGGGGTGCAACCATGCGTCATCTAGCGAAAATCCTCACAATGCACCGTCTAAACCTAAATCTCCATGTGTCATTTGCAAAGGAGACCACTATCATCGATATTGTCCTTGCATCCCTCAGATCTTAAGGGACTAGTCTCCTCGTTTGCACAATCCGGTGTCGTCAACATCTGATGATCATGTTGAAAGTACACCATCAACTAGTGAAAGCAAAGTATCTAGACAAAAAAGGAATCTCAAATTTCCTTGTCAACTATGTGAAGGCGATCACATCATCCACCGTTGTCCCTTCCTAGACGAAGCTAAAAGAGTTTTGGATGACCGTCCTACTTCACCGCTACGGCTCCCTCCTAGATATAAGAAACTCTTGCCAAGTCCACTACTGGTTGAAAATCCGACCGACACGCCGTTGTGGTCAGTCAAAACATCTATCATTGAAGATAAATCCTCTAAATCCATACCTGATGAAAGTCAAAAGGTCAAGGCTTCAATTAACCTGGTCTTGCCTTCAGAAGGTCCATCTTTAAATGATACCATTACTGAAGAGAGTGAGAACGACACCGTTCAAATTCTTTTCATAAACACAGACTCCGATGAACTTGGGGGCAATCTACCCGTTCCTTTACCACAGGAAGGAAGTTCATCAGAGTCGTATCCGGCCATCTATTCGGTCCCACCTCCAAGCAACCTAGTCGTTTCCTTCAATTGGAATCTACTAGGCAGACCCCATTTACCGGCTAGTGTACCTTTCTGAATCATTTTACAAGCTTACAGAATGGTCATGGCTGGTACCATCATAGATGAAGGGGCTTCTGTGATTATCCTTTCCTCAATTGCTTGGAAAGCGCTTGGTTCGCCATCGCTTCTGCCTGAAATGAGAAATCTGACAGGCTTTGACAAAGGAACCAATCAACCGTTAGGGATCCTTCCCAATGTGCCCATTACTTTGGGAAGGAAAACCGTTCACATGAACGTGATGGTAGTCCAAGGACCCCTAGATTATAATCTACTCCTTGGGCATGACTATATTTATTGCATGGGAGCCATCATCTCCTCACTCTTTAGAGTAATGTGTTTTCCGTATGAAGGCAGAGTGGTCAAGCTCGTAGACCAGCTGTCATTTCTCGGTTCACACATAGCAAATAGCCAAATGACATCCCTAAATGGTCTTTTCATGCAAGGAATGTCTCATCGATCTCTAGTCTGTCCACCTAATGAGCGCAAGTGATTCGGGAGGATATGACTGAAACCCAGGGGGCATGCACCCTGGCCTACTTCAGCAGGGAAACTCTAGGTAAAAAGTAGGTTTCCGCGAAGGAAAATGACTGGTCCGACACCCGTCCTTATAGGAAAAGGGAGTTAGACCAGACGAAGATTCCCTCGTCAAGGTTAGGAGGATGGGATTTAGAACCACCCTGGTCTAGATGGACTAAGCCAGGAAGTGTTTCTATCTACGATGTGGATGGAAACTATCTTGCAAAAGCAGGAACTTCTATATGGTAACCTGGTAATTTTTCATTATACCTGGGGGCATGCAAACCTTTTTGCATGCAAGTGAAGAGCGACCATTTATTGGTCGTTTCCTAACTTACATAAAGAAAGGATCCGGGGCAAAGCTTTGAAAGGTGCAAGCTCCATAAAAAATGGCATCTAAGATGAGATATCCTTATCATATGACTGGCACGAGCAGTTTTTTCGTGGAGTTCAAGCTCGTTAAAAATTTAACATAAGCAACGAGCAATTTTTTCGCGGAGTTCAAGCTCGTTAAAAATTAAACATAAGCAATGAGCAAATGTTTCCCTCAGTGTTTAAGCTCATTAAAAAATGAACTGATCCCCGGTAAATAACCATTGTGAATGCATTATCATCAGCTTTTGAGCCTTGGTCGTGTTCTCATCATCACCTCCACTTTGTTTTAGCCGATCTTACGCCTCCATTTGATTGTTTACCCTTTTGAGGAACATCTGTGAAGAGTGATTCTGTTAGCCATCCTTGTGACACTGTCGTAATTGGAAAATTCCAAACCTTACCTAGAATCAGCTGCTACCCGAAATCATCACTCGTTCCTCGAAAAATGAGTCTCCTTTAAGCTCTTTTCAACTAACTCATAAAATATGAAAAGATTGCCGAGTGATTAGCCTCTCCGGCTTGTTAAAGTCATCGGAAGTGCTATCCCTCCTCTAGATTTTAATCTTTTTGGACTTGAGGGATTATTAGACAAAAAGATCAAGCGTTGTCTTATTCAGCTCGTTAAAACTATCGAAGATTCATCCCTTTCGTATTATTTTACGCTTTTTCGGACTTAAGGGATTATATGACGAAAAAGAATCATTGGATTTTCCTTTCCATCCCTTTCAGACTCTCTAAATTGAAAAGGACCGAGTTATCTTTGTCGTTAAACTCGTTAAAACCGAATAGCGACAAACTTGTCCATACAGGGCGGATTATAGAACAAGCATATGTTATCCTCCTCAAGCTTGACAAAAATAAAGAGGTACTGGTCAGCAATGACTGGGCAAAATTGGGAAGAAAACTTGAAGAAACTTTATTGGTAGCAAGTCGCTCTTGAACATGACACTTTCACTCCGCATCCGAGTCGAGTTGGGTTGTTCCTTTCACCGGTCATATTACCATTGGTCCGTCACACCATCCATCTTTGGGGTTAACGCTACCAATCCATCGTCAGTGTCGTCGGTATGTTCAATAGAAGTCGCTCAGATAATTCACATGTGTCTCATCCGCTGTAATACATTCACGCTCTATTCTTTCATGACCGCCACCCTAAACCCTGTATCATCAGATCGTTTTCACCTCCAAAATCATTTGCTCTGTTCTGTGTCGTATATGTGGGATTCATTAAGGCGCTCCTACGACGGGTCACTTCTTGTTGACATCAGCTCATTATCCAAGAAGTCGACTTAGGAACAACCCCTTTCAGTACTTTGAAGCTTGCATGCCTCAATGGCAAGTTTCTCACTTTCGGCGACAGGTTTACATCAATGGCCTTCGACAAAGAGATTTTGCGTGGTGTTCGACGCCAAGTCCTTTTTCACACCGTGTGAATTGTACTGTAGTACCTTGAGGGTCATTGTCATTATTGGTGATTCCTCTTGCACCTGTTAACAGCTTACATCATTGGCTCGTAATCAGCGATGTCTTTCCATGTTCGACTCCAGAACATTTTTTCACATGGATCGACTTGTACTCTGAGTGAAGATTGAACGAGTTTTGAAGACCCCGGATCCAGTTTCATCCATCTGGGCTGCGATATATCCAGGAATATAAAGACATCAAATGTGCGTCATTGCCAAACAGATGATCATCCAAATCAAGGGATGATGACTCCGTCCAAATCATCAGTCTGCCACACAGACAGTCGTATGTCCTATGTACATGAAAATGAATTTATAAAGCTGAGCATGGGAATGCCTACCTCAGCTAGATCATGAAAAATATTATGAAGATAATGTATTGTATTGTATCTTATTACAGGTCTCCTCCCAGCTCGAAAAAACTTTGGATCCTCATGATAAAGCAACTGTTATAGACATTTTTGGGCACTGCAACCCCAATCAAAAATTTCCACAAACTGAGGGCTCCTAATTCCCTAAAAGTGTTTCTTCACTACCTCAAGGAATAAGGTCAGCTGATTACATCATCTCCCAGAAGTTCTCCATAGAAAACTGCTCAGAACTGGTCAAAACTGGACCATACTGAATGCCCAGTGCAGAGGGTGCGATGCATACTACCTTCCCAGTGTAAAAAGTGTGATGCATACTGGATGTCCCCTCTGTAGGGTGCGATGGGCGAGAATGGAAAAATGGCAGAGACAGTTTGCGAGGTGGAGGATCATAGAATCTTCCAGAAACTTCTCCTCTGACACTTGCCTCTCTGATTTCTCCCAGGGATGAGTAAGAGATCATCAATCTCCAAGTGGAATCAAGAACTATCAAAGAGAAGACACAAATCAAAATCCCAAAAGCTGACTTGCCCACCTACAATCATCTATAAATGGATCCCTCATCACAGAGATCCAGAGGCTAGAATCTTGTATCTTGTAGAGAAGTGTTGTTGGTTTTTGGTGAAAATTCATGGTGTTGGGTGATCTAAGCTTTACATGAGGTGAAGAAGGGATTTCTTGCTAGAGGATGATGCTAGGTCAGAACAATTGGTTGTAATCCTCTTGCTATTCTTTATATTAATAAAGCTATTCAAGTTTTCCTCCACATTCTTGTGTGTTTGATTGTATATGCATTTGTGTGGTCAATACATATCTGGGCATGTGTTGTTTATGAATATAGATCTCTGTTCTTCGATAGTATTATGCTGCTTTGATTCCATAGGTGCTCTTTGAAGCTGGGTAGACGAAGAAGAAGCGGCAAAGATCTATCAAGAAGGAGAGGAATCAGGCAAGGAACCAAGTGCAAGACTAAGGTTGGTGTCCTTTGTTCCACTCTTATCTATTTTTCATAAAGGAAAGCGAAAGTAGTTTTAACTTGTTCATTTCTAAGATAGCTACCAGTCTCAGTGGGAATAGCAGCTCTGAGTGGACACTATTCCTGGTAACACCGTAGCTTAAAAGGAAGCTCATTATGTTTTAGTGAGCGCACAATAATCTCAGGTTGGCACAACAAAGGTGGCATAAAGTTGAAACTACTAGAGGAATAAAGTTATCTTACGCCATAGCATAATATTTCAAAGCTTATTCCACTTGTTTCTGGAATTATGCCCTATTGTGCTCGAAAGGATTTTATCTGCTTCCGTGAGATTAAAAGTTCCTAATGTACCATGACCCCATCTAAAAATATCTGGTCGATATTGGGTCTTTATATTCCTATTTTCCAATTCTCTAGTTATTTAAGTTTGAGTGTCTTGGTTTATGTATATTGGCTACTGAGAGAAATGTTCCCATTTATTCCATTATTTTTGTTCCTATTAGTGAGTCCAGTGCTGAGTTATAATGACTTTTCCTTAAGAGATTAATTAGTTTTCTATATTTTTCATTTCCCTTGACTACCTTAGTTTGAGCCATTGGTTCCATGATTTTTCGCAAAATGGATCTAAGTTTCCATCTCTAACTTCTCAAAATATGTATTATGGATAAGACAAACATTTCTCCAAGTTGTATTCTAAAGATGTGAACATTTGATATTTCCTTCTATACCAATAATTTTTGGTTTTTTCTATACTGAATGCATATTTTTCTTACCATCCTTGACTTGATAGAGAATTTGGATTATGTAACAATCTCCACAATTTTTTGTCTCCAAGGGTTGGCTTCCAATTTCAATATTTCTAAAACATTATCCACTAAGAAATTTGGGTTTGCAAATATTTTCCCAATCCAAAAGGGCCCATTTTGAGATTGGAGGCTTTTTTCAGAAGATAAATTTTAATCTTACAATTTCAGGATACTCACATTAAATTTTTCCTTGTTGACGTTATCTATGTCCTGAATATGAGCCACACTTAATGGCTCAAAGAATCAACAAGAGAAACTTCAATGTGAGTATTCTAGAAATGAAAGATCAAAGGGCCCATTTTATTTATTGAGGTTTCCCTCCCTAGATAAAGGTTCTCTATATATTCCTCATTTTCTATAAAAAAATACTTTGGGGGAAAATAGAAATAAAGATAAAGAAGAAGAGCTTGCAAGATCGATTTCAAAAGGATGAGTGTACATGGAATTTTGAGATATCTAAAGTTCCAACAAGAAATTTTCTTAATCAAATTTTAACAACAATTTTTCCCAAACATTTTTTCGAAGAGGGATTTCCACCAAAGGGACACCAAGGTATTTGGACGGAAGGGGAATCCTTTGAATTCCTAAGCATTTGGTAATAAGGAATTGAATGGAAAAGGGAGTATTGGAAAATAAAATTTCTAATTTGTCTAAATTGATAGATGTACCAAAAGCTTCAAATAAGTTATTAAGGATAGTCTTAAAGGAAACCTCTTTTCTAATCATAGAAAAACCCACCCAAAGTGTATCATTAACAAATTTTTGGTGAGTAGAGTATGACTCAAGAATTCTAGTAGGAAGACCTTTCATAGAACCTTCTAGGGAAACAACTTTTAAGGCATGTCCCAATCTATTATCGGAAAATTTGGGCACATCAACCCTGACTTCCAGATCTGTATTATTAGGGTCTATCAACCCGTAATTTAGTTGTTTTCATTACCTAATGAAGTTAACCTACGTCATGCTTGCCTCCCAAGAGTTTCATGTCACCAGTCATCCAAAAAATTCCCCTAGAGAGATCAGAGCAGATGGCTCTTTATCAGGCTACAATGCATTGCAGGAACTGCACTGTCTAGGCGCTATGCATCGCACCTAGCTTTTGTTTCACCTTTGATGAGCGAGATTCATCGAAATTTTTAAATGAATCTAGCTTATGATGTCTTATCTCTGAAAACAGTCTTTTCGTAAATAATCGATTGATTTATTTGTGCATTTGATTTGTATTTTCTTTTAAAGTGTCGAAAATCTTCATTTCTTTAAAATTGAAAGTGTCGTACAGTCTTCCTTTCCCTTTAAAATAATTTGTCACAAATCATTGTTTTTTATGAAAAAAGTTCTGAATTGTTTGTGCATTAGTTTTTCTTATTGCATCATTCACATTAAGAGAAACTAAAAAGAAAAACATGCATTATGCATATTAAAGTTTGTGAATGCTTGAAAGGGATAGTTTAGGGAATTGCATCCAGTTTGTGCTCTTTGTTGCTTGATCTAAAAAGTACATGTATGCTCTATCCCTCATAGCTAGGATTTTCATTGTTGAAAACAAATGGAAAGAGTGCTTCTCATTCTAGTTGCATTCTTAGGAATTTCGGAAAACATCTCGTGGTGAACCCTCAAAGGAAAATTTTAAACAAGATCAACCTAAAATTTACATCAATTAACCTAATAACGCATTGGAACTTAATGCAAACATCTAGAGGTGTCTAGGCTAGAGACATGTTTCGGCATCTTTAAACCTAGTGGTTGCCTTTTTCACTGAGGTTGGGTGATTCCTCCTCTCTGATTCGATAAGTACTAGTACGGACTTGTGCTCCCTATACCGTTGAGTATATAGTGGGAGACTCCAATAGGTTGAAATCTTTTATCCCTAGGAAGCCGAGTCTGTCGCGTTACTGATCGCAATGCACCACACATAGCATTCGGGAAGACTGAGTGTTGTACGGTAAATCCTTGGTAATTTCTCTTTCATTCACCACCAAGGTGTATATTGCAGTTTTTTGATTATTTTGGTAAACCCTCTTGCTTAGTATCTCTAGAGTAGTCACTTTTGCTCCTTTTCGACTCCTTAAAAGAAAAGGTTCATCTAAGCACTTGTCCTTTCAGGCTCATAAAACATCGAAAGCGACTAGAGTCATCTTTTCTTTTTTCTCGACTCTTTAAAAATGAAAAAGCAAATTTGTGTTCCAGCGTCGTAAAAATTAATTGACCGCGGATAACATCCTCCATGCTCTCTCCTTAGTTTATCTTAGGTTGAAACATATGGCGACAAATCCGAAATCCACCAATCAAGGAATTCCTTTTGATGGGAATTCGAGTACTTTTCCTCCTTTCGGAAATATTGGTGCTCCTTATATGGCTACATTGTCCCTTCAGGGATTTACCATTGGCTTTCCAGTATGGTTGTTCTCAACCTCCTTGGTTCAAAATGTCATGATTTCTCCCCAATCAAGTACACCTCCAACTGGACAAAATCAACCTCCAGTTGATCCTAAAGTTGACCCTTTGCCTTCTTCCTCGGTTGTTTCTTCCTCCCCTTCTTTCTCTTCACTTGGTGAAAGTATTGGTACTAGTAACCAGGTGGCTATGAAGAAGAAGAAAGGGAAGAAGAAGAAGAAGAATCAAATTCAATAGAGGGGAAACCAAGCAACCATTGCTTTGAATGCAACATCTGATGAGAAACGATCTATCTAGCCTCACAAAGTTCGATATCCATGCAAAATTTGTGCAGGAGACCATCTTCTTTGAAATTGTCCTGATATTCCTTAGATCTTAGAAGAATGGTCTTCTCGTTCACATCATCCTGTGTCATCAACTTCTGGAGATCATGTTGGTGACACACCATCAACTAGTGCTAGTAAAGTTCATGGAAAGAAGGGTGAAGTCAAGTTTCCATGTAGGTTATGTGAAGGGAATCACCCCATTCACCTTTTTCCCTATCTGGATGAAGCCAAGAAAGTGTTGGACAACCGTCCTACTTCACCATAATGACTTCCATCTGGTTACAGGAAACTATCCCTTAATCCTTCACTAGTTGATGAATTGACTGACTCAAATCAACTGTCGGTCAAACCCACTCTCTCTGAAAGTGAATCCTATGATTCTATACCTGACCCAAATCAACAAGTCGAGGTAACAATTGACTCGATTTCACCTTCAGTAAATCATACTTTTCCCGAAGAGAGTGAAAATGATACTACTCAGGTTCTTTTTGTTTCTTGCAATTCTAATGAACTTGGGGGCATTCCTCCTGTTCCATCAAGATAGGAGGAAAATCCTTCCACTCTCGTAACTCAAGGGGTTAATCCTCCCATTTCTACAGTACCCCCTCTAAGTAGACTAGCCACTTCCTTTGATTGGAATCAACTGGTAGTATTCTGCCTTCCTTCTTATGTTCCCTTCCAGATCATAGTACAAGTTTGTAATATGATTATATCTGGCACTATTATAGATGAAGGTGCATCTGTGAGTATTCTTTCCTCAACTGCTTGGCAAGCGCTCAGTTCGTCGCCACTTATGCCAGTTACCCAGAATCTGGTGGCTTTTAACAGAGGAACGAGTCGACCATTAAGGATCCTCCCTCAATTACCCATTACTTTGGGAGGAAAAAACGTTTATCTAAATGTGATGGTAGTCCCAGGACATTTAGATTACAATTTACTTCTTGGGCGTGACTATGTTTATGACATGGGAGCTATTGTTTCAACACTCTTTTGAGTGATTTGTTTTTTGCATGAAGGAAAGATTGTCACTGTTGACCAGCTTTCATTTCTCGGTCCAAATATGGCTTCTATTCGACCATCTTCCCTAAGTGGTCCTTTTGTACCAATAGTATCAACCCCGCCACGAGTTAATTATGTGGCAACTTGTTCCATACCTACATCAACTGACGATCAATTCAGTGATGTTGTACATCATGTACTAGGGGCATTGGAACCAGATCTTTCCTTCATCACCACTTATGAGTTGTGATCGAAGGATCTTCGAGGATAGTTCTTTTACTGTGTCAAACTCGTTAAAAAATGAAATAGGTTCGAGGATAATTCGTTCTCTTCTGTCAACCTCGTTAAAAAATGAAACAAGGGTTCAAGGATAGTTTGTTGTCTTGTGTCAACCTCATTAAAAAATGAAACAAGGGTCCGATAATAGTTCGTTGAAACCAAGGAATATGAGGATAGTTCTTTTAATGTATCAACCTTATTAAAAAATGAAACAGCTCCCATGAGGGTAGTTCTTGTTCTTGTGTCAACCTCGTTAAAAAATGAAACAGGGAATTTGAGCAGAGTTCCTTGTCTTGTGTTAAGCTCATTAAAATATGAAACAAGGTCCCAAGTTCCAAGTCGAGTCTTTGACTAGATATCGTAAAGTCCCAGTCGAGTCTTTAACTTGATCTCGTAAAAGAACCTTCATTCCATCCACCTGATGGCCACGAGTAGTCTACTTAGGTGAATGTCATGAAGCTTGGGGGGCATGCACCTAGCGGTAAAGTTTAGTTTCCCTATAGGTTCTGTGAAGGGAATCACCCAATTCACCTTTGTCTATCTAGACAAAACCAAAAGGGTGTTGGATAACCGTCCTGCTTCACTGCAACGATTTCCAGCTGGTTACAGGAGAATCTCCCTTTCATCATGCTGGGGGCATGTAAACCAATCTCAAGCATAGTTCTTCATTTCAAGCTTGTGTAAAAATGAAACTGAATCCAAGCATATTTTTTTCGTTTTAAGCTTGTGTAAAAATGACACTGAATCCAAGCATAGTTTTTCATTTCAAGTTTGTGTAAACATGAAACTGAATCCAAGCTAGTTCCCTACGATTCAAGCTTGTCTAAAAATGAACCTATTTCCAGTTTAACCCTTGTGATTGCCATTCTATTAGCCTCTTTCATCAGATGAGCCTTGGTTGTTTTCATCCCATCGCTACCATCCCTTTGGCCAATCATACACTTTCACTTGGTTGTTTTACCTTTTTCTAGGAACAGTTGCAATGAGTGGTCTTATTAGCCAGCCTCTTCACATAAATCAACATGTTTTGAGAAGTTCCAACATCACCGGAACTAGTTGCTACCCTAAACACCACTCATTCCTCAAAATAGAGTCCTCTTTAAGCTCTTTTCAGACTCTCTAAACATGAAAATATTGCCGAGCATTTGTCGTTTCTAGCTCGTTAATGGATTAGAATCGATGTCTACTCAGTATAGTTTTTCCCCTTCTTCAGGCTGAGATAGATTAGCTACGAAAAAGGTACTTGTTGGACAAACATGATGAATAGGTCCTCTCTTGTATTTTTTTATGATTTTTCAGACTTGAGAGACAAATTTACGAAAAGAACTTTTGGATTCTCCTTTTCGTCCCTTTTCAGATTCTCTAAATGTGAAAAGGACCGAGTTATCTTTGTCGTTAAACTCGTTAAAAAAATTAAATAGCGACAAACTTGTCCATCTAGACAAGACCAAGTTTCACCTTTTGCTAGACTCGATAAAACATCAAGTAGCAATGGATTCACCAGAAGGATGGAATTATATAACAAACATATGTTATCCTCCTCAAGCTTGATAAAAAATAAAGAGGTACTGGTCAGAAATGACTAGGGAAAATGGGAAAAAGCTAGGAACACTTTATGGTAGCAGGTCACCCTTGAACATGACACTTTCACCTCATCACCGTGACTATGTGGGTTGGGTCATTCAGCTTGATGTTTATCACACCGTTGGTCTATCATACCATCCATCACTTTGTTTTGGGTCAATGCTACCAATTCACTTAAGTGTCACCGATATGTTCAAGAGAAGTCATTCAGTTCAAAACTTCATCCGTTACAATACAATAAACCTTCATTTTCATGCCCCCATTCCTGGACCTTGTCTCATTAGTCGATGCTTCATATCCGAAAATCATTTACCTCGTTTCATGTCATTGATGTGGGATACATAAAGGCCCTCCTGCAACGAGTTGCTTCTTGTCGACATCAGCGCATTATCTAAGAAGTTGACTTAGAAACACCCCTTCAGTACCTTGAGGCTTGCATACATCAATGGCAGGTTTCTCGCTTCTGGCGATAGGTTGACATCAATGGCCTTCGACCAAAAGACTTTGTATGGTGTTCGACATCAAATCATTTATTCACACCATGTGAAATGCACTACAATACCTTGAGGGTCATTATCATTATTGGTGATTCCTCTCGCGTCTGTTAATGGCTTACATCATTGGCTAGTAATCAGACGATGTCTCTCCATGTTCGACTTTAGATCATCTATTCACATGGTTAGACTTGTACTTGAGTGAAATATTGGGCGAGATTGAAGACCCCGGATCTAGTTTCATCCATCTGGGCTGCGATATATTTTTCAGGAGTACTATATCAAATGTACAATGGCCTTACATTCATGGTCATCCACTCATGGGTCTACATCTGTAGACGACTATATTTGTACATGTAATGAAAGTTTATAAAGCTGAGCATTGGTATGCCTTCCCTCAGCTAGAGATTATTAGAAAAAATCAAAGTATCATGATTATGTATTGTAACTGATGCAGGTCACCTTCTGCTTCCAAACCTTCTCTCCAAGTGGTAAAGCATCTCACTCGACATGGTTATTTTTGACTTCATGCTTTAGGGGGCAACTGTTACAGGAAAATTTGGGCACATCAACCCTGACTTCCAAATCCATATTATTAAGGTCCATCAACCCCTAATTCAGTTGTTTTCATTCCCTAATGAAGTTAGCCTATGTCATGCTTGCCTCCCAAGAGTTTAATGTCACCATTCATCCAAAAAATGCCCCTAGAGAGATCAGTGCAGATGGCTCTTTATCAGGCTGCAATGCATTGCAGGAACTGCACTGTCTAGATGCTATGCATCGCACCTAGCCTTTGTTCACTTGCAATGAGCAATATTCATCGAATTTTTTAAATGAATCCATTGGATTCCTCATCCAATGGATCCTTCTAGAAGTTTCCAGATGGATTGGAGCTTGCTTTTAGATGAGGAAGAGGGTGAATGAACCTTAATCCATTATCCCTTCCTCCATGGAACCACTTCCCAATTATGGAAAAGCATTCATGAGGGCCATTAATGGCTTAACATCCTCCATTCAGCTATAAATGGACCAAGCTTTCAAAGGCTTGGGGAGGTTGGAACTTCTTGAGCTAAGGAAATGTTGTTTGAATGAGATTAGTAGAGAGAGTAATGTTATCATGTCAAATTGTTGCTTCATGAGAAGAGAAGTGTTTGAATCTGGAAGGATGACACTGAATCGAACATGCATCTACATGGGTTGTAATATTTCCTTCTATCAATAAATAATTCTAAGCTTTTTCCATTCATGTGTTTATATGATGTATATCATATTCTTGATTCAATTATATTTTTAATTAACAGATCATCATTATTGTATGCTTTGATGGGTTTCTGTCTCGGCTTGTGTGCAGGTACTTTCCAAGTGAGTTAAGTACAGAAGGAGTGGCGAAATCGGTCAAAGGAGAGAGGGATCGAGCGAATTTACAGGTTGGTACCTTTGTTCTTCTTTCTCTTATCTGTTAACTATAGGAAAAGTGACGAATTACTTTGTCTAATGTTTCTAGACTAACTACTAGGTCTAGAGGGTTAGGCGTTTGAAGAACACTAAATTTTCCCATAAAAAAATGGTGACTCCACTGGGGCTGATATCCTATCACTTTTAGTAGCTTATCACCTCCTTAGACACCTTGGACATACTTTATTGTTGTAATTCAACCTTTTGCATTAAATTTTGGTCAAAATTTGAGGTTAGATGACTCTTGAGTGGCCTCAAAGGAATCAGTGCAGGCTAGCCTTAGAGACAGTGCTATGCATCCCACTTAGGCCTTCCTTGACCAAAGCTTATTAACAAAAGAATATTTTAATCAGTGCAGTTTTTCCCTCTTTGGCCTGCAATGATCAATGCAGACTAGACCTCTTTGACATGCACTGATCAGTTTTCAATTCATTGAAATCAAGGAGTTTTTAGTGAGAGAGAATGCTATGCAGTGCAGTTAGCCCCTCTTTGACATGCGTTGATCAACCTTAGGTTAAATTCCCACCTTTGGATTGAATTTTTGCCAAAATTCTTCTGATTGCTTGCTTGCTAAATATCAATGATGTCTTATCTCTGAAAACAGTCTTTTCATCTCCTTAGCCACCCAACCCTACTTTGATTGGATTGATTAATGTTTCTTTGATGTTTTCTTTGTCATTATCAGTCTATAGTCAAAGTAAGTTTTTGATCGATATTTTTGTCGATAGAAAAGTGTCGTAAATTTATCATTTTCTTCGAATAATGAAGTGTCATATAGTCTTCCTTCATAAATAATCGACTGATTTATTTGTGCATTTGACTTGTATTTTTATTTAAAGTGTCAAAAATCTTCATTTGTTTAAAATCAAAAGTGTCATACAGTCTTCCTTTCCCTTTAAAAGAAATTGTCACAAATCGTCATTTTTTACGAAAAAAGTTATGAATCGTTTGTGCATTAGTTTTTATTATTGCATCATTCACATTAAGAGAAACTAAAAAGAAAAGTGTGCATTATGCATATTAAAGTTTGTGAATGCTTGAAAGGAATGGTTTAGGGAATTGCATCTAGTTTGTGCTCTTTGTTGCTTGGTCTAAAAAGTACATGTATGCTCTATCCCTCATAGCTAGCATTTTCATTGTTGAAAACAAATGGAAAGAATGCATTTCATTCTAGTTGCATTCTTAGGAATTTCGGAAAACATCTTGTGGTGAACGCTCAAAGGAAAATTTTAAGCAAGATCAACCTAAAATTTACATCAGTTATCCTAATAACGCATTGGAACTTAACGCAAACATCTAGAGGTGTCTAGGCTAAAGACGTGTTCCGGCGTCTTTAAACCTAGTGGTTGTCGTTTTCACTGAGGTTGGGTGATTCCTCCTCCCTGATTCGATAAGTACTAGTACAGACTTGTGCTCCTTATACCATCAAGTATGTAGTGGGAGACTCCAATAGGTTGAAATCATTTATCCCTAGGAAGTCGAGTTTGTTGCCTTACTGATCGCAGTGCAATGAACACAGCATTCGGGAAGATTGACTATCATACGGTAAATCCTTGGTAATTTCTCTTTCATTCACCACCAAGGTGTATATTTCAATTTTTTGATTAGTTTGGTAAACCCTCTTGCTTAGTATCTCTAGAGTAGTCACTTTTGTTCCTTTTCGATTCCTTGAAAGAAAAGGTTCATCTGAGCACTTTTCCTTTCAAGCTCATTAAACACCGAAAGCGACTGGAGTCATCTTTTGTTTTTTCTCGACTCTTTAAAAATGAAAAAGCAAAGTTGTGTTCTAGTGTCGTAAAAATTAATTAACCACGGATAAAATCCTCCACGCTCTCTCCTTAGTTGATCTTAGGTTGAAACATATGGCGACAAATCCGGAGTCTACCAATCAAGGAATTCCTTTTTATGGGAATCCTAGTCCTTTTCCTCCTTTCGTAAAGATTGGTGCTCCTTATATGGCTACATTGTCCCTTCAGGGATTTACCATTGGCTTGCTAGTATGGTTGTTTTCAACCTCCTTGGTTCAAAATGTCGTGATTTCTCTGCAATCAAGTACACCTCCAACTGGACAAAATCAACCTCTAGTTGATCCTAAAGTGGACCCTTTTCCTTCTTCCTTGGTTGTTTCTTCCTCCCCTTCTTCCTCTTCGCCTGGTGAAAGGATTGGTACTAGTAACCAGGTGGCTAAGAAGAAGAAGAAAGGGAAGAAGAAGAAGAATAAGAAGTAAATTCAATAGAGGGGAAACCAAGCAACCATTGCTTTGAATGCAACATCTGATGAGAAACCGTTCGTCAAGCCTCACAAAGTTCAATATCCATGCAAACTTTGTGTGGAAGACCATCTTCTTCGAAATTGCCCTGATATTCCTTAGATCTTAGAAGAATAGTCTTCTTGTTCACATCATGTTGTGTCATCATTTTCTCGAGATCATGTTGGTGACACACCATCAACTAGTGCTAGTAGAGTTCATGGAAAGAAGGGTGAAGTCATGTTTCCATGTAGGTTATGTGAAGGGAATCACCCCATTCACCTTTTCCCCTATCTGGATGAAGCCAAGAAAGTGTTCGATAACCATCCTGCTTCACCACAGCGACTTCCATCTGGTTACAGGAAACTATCCCTTAATCCTTCACTAGTTGATGAATTGACTGACTCAAATCAACTTTCGATCAAACCCACTCTCTCTGAAAGTGAATCCTATGAGTCTATACCTGACCCAAATCAATAGGTCGAGGTAACAGTTGACTCGATTTAACCTTCAGTAAATCATACTTTTCCCGAAGAGAGTGAAAATGATACTACTCGGGTTCTTTTCGTTTCTTCAGGTTCTAATGTACTTGGGGGCAGTCCTCCTGTTCCATCAAGACAGGAGGAAAATTCTCCCGCTCTCGTAATGCAAGGGGTTAATCCTCCCATTTCTATGGTACCCCCTCCAAGTAGTCTAGTCACTTCCTTTGATTGGAATCAACTGGCAGGATGTCGCCTTCCTTCTTACGTGCCCTTCCAGATCATAGTAAAAGTTTGTAATATTATTGTATCTGGCACTATTATAGATGAAGGTGCATCCCTGAGTATTCTTTCCTCAACTGCTTGGCAAGAACTTAGTTCGCCGCCACTTATGCCAGTTACCCAGAATCTGTTGGCTTTTAACAGAGGAATGAGTCGACCATTAGGGATCCTCCCTCGGTTACCCATTACTTTGGGAGGAAAAACCATTTATCTGGACGTGATGGTAGTCCCAGGACCTTTAGATTACAATTTACTTCTTGGGCGTGACTATGTTTATGACATGGGAGCTATTGTTTCAACACTCTTTCGAGTGATTTGTTTCCGGCATGAAGGCAAGATTGTCACCATTGACCAGCTTTCATTTCCCGATCCAAATATGGCTTCCAGTCAACCATCTTCCCCAAGTGGTCCTTTTGTACCAATGGTATCAACCCCACCGTGGGTTAATTATGTGGCAACCTGTTCCATACCTACATCATCAACTGACGATCAATTCAGTGATGTTGCACATCATGTACTAGGGGCATTGGAACCAGATCTTTCCTTCATCGCCACTTATGAGTTGTGATCGAAGGATCTTCGAGGATAGTTCTTTTACTATGTCAACCTCGTTAAAAAATGAAGCAGGTTCAAGGATAGTTTGTTGTCTTGTGTCAACCTCATTAAAAAATGAAACAAGGGTCTGATTATAGTTCATTGTCTTATGTCAAACTCGTTAAAAATGAAACAAGGGTCCGAGAATAGTTCGTTGAAACCAAGGAATATGAGGGTAGTTCTTTTACTGTGTCAACCTCATTAAAAAATGAAACAGCTCCCATGAGTGTAGTTCTTGGTCTTGTGTCAACCTCGTTAAATAATGAAACAGGGAATTTGAGCAGAGTTCCTTGTCTTGTGTCAAGCTCATTAAAATATGAAACAAGGTCCCAAGTTCCAAGTCGAGTCTTTAACTAGATCTCATAAAGTCCCAGTCAAGTCTTTCACTTGATCTCGTAAAAGAACTTGCATTCCATCCACCCGATGGCCACGAGTAGTCTACTTAGGTGAATGCAATGAAGCTTGGGGGGCATGCATCTAGTGGTAAAGTTTAGTTTCCCTGTAGGTTCAATGAAGGGAATCACCCAATTCACCTTTGTCTATCTAGACGAAACCAAAAAGGTGTTGGATAACCGTCCTGCTTCACCGCAGTGACTTCCATATGGTTACAAGAGACTCTCTTTTTCATCATGATGGGGGCATATAAACCATTCTCAAGCATAGTTCTTCATTTCAAGCTTGTGTAAAAATGAAACTGAATCCAAGCATAGTTTTTTGTTTCAAGCTTGTGTAAACATGAAACCGAATCCAAGCACAGTTCCCTATGGTTCAAGCTTGTCTAAAAATGAACCCATTTCCAGTTTAACCCTTGTGATTGTCATTCTATCAGCCTCTTTCATCAAATGAGCCTTGGTTGTTTTCATCCCATCGCCACCATCCCTTTGGCCGATCATACGCTTTCACTTGGTTGTTTTACCTTTTTTGAGGAACAGTTGCAATGAGTGGTCTTATTAGCCAACCTATTCACATAAATCAACATGTTTTTAGAAGTTCCAACATCACCAGAACCAGTTGCTACACTAGACACCACTCATTCCTCAAAATGGAGTCCTCTTTAAGCTCTTTTCAGACTCTCTAAACATGAAAATATTGTCGAGTGTTTGTCGTTTCTATCTCGTTAATGGATTAGAATTGATATCTACTCAGTATAGTTTTACCCCTTCTTTGGGCTAAGATAGATTAACTACGAAAAAGGTACTCGTTGGTCAAACATGATCAATAGGTTCTCCCTTGTATTGTTTTATGCTTTTACGGACTTGAGAGACAAATTTACGAAAAAGAACTTTTGGATTCTCCTTTTCGTCCCCTTTCAAACTCTCTAAATGTGAAAAGGACCAAGTTATCTTTGTCGTTAAACTCGTTAAAAAACATTAAATAGCAACAAACTTGTCCATCTAGACAAGACCGAGTTTCACCTTCACTAGACTCGTTAAAACATCAAATAGTGATGGATTCACCTAAAGGGTGGAATTATATAACAAGCATATGTTATCCTCCCAAAGTTTGATAAAAAATAAAGAGGTACTGGTCATAAATGACTGGGGAAAATGGGAAAAAGCTGGGAACACTTTATGGTAGCAGGTCACTCTTGAACATGACACTTTCACCTCATCACTGTGACTATGTGGGTTGGGTCATTCAGCTTGATGGTTATTACACCGTTGGTCTATCATACCATCCATCACTTTGTTTTGGGTCAATGCTACCAATTCACTTAAGTGTCACCGATATGTTCAAGATAAGTCATTCAGTTCAAAACTTAATCCTTTACAATACAATAAACCTTCATTTACATGCCCTCCATTCCTGAACCTTGCGTTATCAGTCGATGTTTCATCTCCAAAAATCATTTACCTCATTTCATGTCGTTGATGTGGGATACATCAAGGCCCTCCTGCAACGAGTCGCTTCTTGTCGACATCAGCACATTATCCAAGAAGTTGACTTAGAAACACCCCTTCAGTACCTTAAGGCTTGCATACATCAATGGCAGGTTTCTCGCTTCCGGCGATAGGTTGACATCAATGGCCTTCGACCAAAAGACTTTGTATGGTGTTCAACATCAAATCATTTATTCACACCATGCGAAATGCACTACAGTACCTTGAGGGTAATTATCATTATCGGTGATTCCTATCCCGTCTGTTAATGGCTTATATCATTGGCTGGTAATCAGATGATGTCTCTCCATTTTCAACTTCAAATCATCTATTCACATGGTTAGACTTGTACTTGAGTGAAAGATTGGACGAGATTAAAGACCCTGGATCGATTTTCATCCATCCGGGCTGCAATATATTTTTCAGGAGTACTATATCAAATGTATAATGGCCTTACATTCATGGTCATCCACTCATGGTTCTACATCTATAGACAACTATATGTTTACATGTAATGAAATTTTATAAAGTTGATCATGGTTGTGCCTTCCCTCAGCTAGAGATTATGAGAAAAAATCAAAGCATCATGATTATGTATTGTAACTGATGCAGGTCACCTTCCACTTCGAAACCTTCTCTCCAACTTGTAAAACATCTCACTCGACGTGGTTATTTTCGACTTCATGCTTTAGGGGGCAACTGTTACAGGAAAATTTGGGCACATCAACCCCAACTTCCAGATCCGTATTATTAGGGTCCATCGACCCCTAATTCAGTTGTTTTCATCCAAAAAATGCCCCTAATTCAGTTGTTTTCATGTCACCATTCATCCAAAAAATGCCCCTAGAGAGATCAACATAGATGTCTCTTTATCAGGCTGCAATCCATTGAAGGAACTACAGTGTCTAGGTGTTATGCATTGCACCTAGCCTTTTTTTCACCTGCGATGAGCAAGATTCATCGAATTTTTTAAATGAATCGATTGGATTCCTCATCCAATGGATCCTTCTAGAAGTTTCCAGATGGATTGGAGCTCACTTTTGGATGAGGAAGAGAATGAATGAACCTTAATCCATTATCCCTTCCTCCATGGAACCACTTCCCAATTATGGCAAAGCATTCATGAGGGCCATTAATGGCTTAACCTCCTCCATTCAACTATAAATGGACCAAGCATTCAAAGGCTTGGGAAGGTTGAGACTTCTTGAGCTAAGGAAATGATGTTTGAATGAGATTAGTAGAAAGAGTAATGTTATCATGTCAAATTGTTGCTTCATGAGGAGAGAAAGGTTTGAAGCTGGAAGGATGACACTGAATCGAGCATGCATCTACATGGGTTGTAATCTTTCCTTCTATCAATAAAGAATTTTAAGATTTTTCCATTCATGTTTTTATATGATGCATGTCGTATTCTTGATTCAATGATATGTTTAGTTAATAGATCATCATTATTGTATCCTTTGATGGATTTCTGTCTCGGCTTGTGTGCAGGTACTTTCCAAGCGAGTTAAGTAAAAAGGAGTGGAAAAATCGGTCAAAGGAGAGAGGGATCGAGCGAAAGTTATGGGTTGGTACCTTTGTTGTTCTTTCCCTTATCTGTTAACTATAGGAAAAGCGACGAATTACTTTGTATGTTGTTTCTAGACTAGCTACTGGGTCTAGAGGGAACACTAAATTTGCCCATAACACAATCCCTTTTCCATAAGGATAAATATATAAGGAGAAATAAGGTATCCTTTCATAATACCTCTAGAGGGAAAAATTTATAATGATGGAGAAGAAAGTTTTTGTGACAAGAAACATGACCAAGGGACTCTAATATTCCTCAAAACCAAAATCTTTAAACATATAAAAAATAAATTATTATCTAAGTTGGTCAAAATATTTTGACATATCTATTTCAACCATCATTCTAGGGATTTTGAAATATTTAAGTGAATAAATCTATTTATGAGGTAAAATAATGTTATCCAATGATTTCATATATTTAACATAGGTAGTTTTTATAGGAGAGATGAGAGCAGGAAGGAAAGGTTTTAGACTTCTAGAAATCACTTTGAAAATTATTTTAACTACATTACAAAGTGTAATGGGGAGAAAGTAAGAGGGAGAATCAAATTGACTACCTTTGGAGATGAGAGAAATAAAGGTGGAATCCAAGGCTAATAGGATGGATTAGGAAGCCCTAGAATATTCCACCACTCACCAAACATGTTCTCCTACGAATTTACAACAATATTTGAAGAAAAAAGTAGTGAAACCATCTAGCCCTAGTAATTTATTTCTAGGAATTCCTATTAATTCCTCCTCTACTTTTGTCATGGATATTTCACTTGATAACATTATCTAAAAATAAATTATGAACTATATAGATTGATAACTAGATATGAAATTAACAAATAAAATAAAAACTTTTTCTACATAAAAATATATACACAACAATCACATGTACAACTTATAAATTGTCAAAAACTCCATTAGATATACAAATATATATGACACATTATGGCCCGAAATAGAATAAAAAACCTTGGTAAGGAATTATTTAGGGTTAACCTAGAAAGGAGATTCAATGCTTACTTCACAGAAACAAGAAAGGAGAAGTCATAGAACAAGTGTTTGACATTCCATTCCAAGTGACAAAAGTTTCTACACAATGGACCAATCTTAGTAGTCTTCAGACATCACGATAATCACTCCTTTGAAAATATTGTAGAAATAACCAATAGAAATAAAGTTGAAACAATTAAGAATAGTGCTTGATGAGAAATAATTTCATTATGGAATAAATTACCTCAACAATTCACAATGATTTGTAGGTGGAAAAAGTTTTAAAATAAAACCTAACCCTTATTGTGATGTACTTTTTTTCGAACAAAGACCTTTTAAACAATACTGGTTATGAAATAAATCTCATCACCCATCATAAACAAAGGAAACCTTATCTGTTTTTCACTATTCTTTGCTCATGTCAACTAGGCATATATTTTTACTCTATAATTTCTACTTTCGATTTCAAATATTAACCGTATTAGACCCATATTAACCTCAGATCTATCAAGCATTGAGAGGGATTAAATATATCAAAGTGCGGATCTATTTTCTTAGTGCAAAAATTCAAGAAAGGTTTTCACCTCGAAAGATTTGATCCCTCTCGGTGTTTGAGATCTAGGCTAGTCTGAATCATATGTGGTCGCACAAAATTTGTTTAACATCTAATTATTTTGATCATTTTAAATGTGATAAATATGCATATTATTAATTTGGTCATATTAATTTTAAATTTCTCAATTACTAGAGTTTGTTAATAACTTAAATGATGAAATATTTTTTTTTGAATGCAAAGTGATAATGTAATAATGTTGAATGGTACATAATGTAAATGATAAGAATGTAGTCAATTACAAATAGTTTACAATTTCAAAAAGCAAACATTTAGGTAAGTGAACATTTTACTTATGATGAAAATTCAAGTATTTTATTTATATTCTAATTACTATATCATAGAAATCAATGTGCATTGTCAATATTTTTTTGTGCTTGCACTGAAATCAATGTGCACTATTAATATAATTACTTTGAAATTAATGTACATCACACATCTAGCTACATTAAATCATAAGTCAATATCTACACTGAAATCAATGCATCTAGTGCAAGGAATCAAATAGGATTAGAAATTAACATCTATACTAAACTCAATGCATCTAGTTTAAGGAATCAAATAAGATTAGAAAGAAACATCTACCTGAAATCAATGCATCTATTGTAAGCAACCAAATAGGATTATAAATCAACATGTACAATGAAATCAATGCATCTAGTGAAAAACCAAAATATGCATGGCTTTATAAATCCAACTACTCTTACCTTTTATAAAAGTCTTACCTCCTCTTCCTCTATGGTTAATAATGTTTAATATTATTTAATATGATATAAAACCTATATTTGTCTCTATATATCTCTTTCTTCTTCCCTATCTCTCTCTCCTCTCTATCTATATGTCTGTCACCCTCTTCTCCACCATCTCTCAAGTTCACTCTCTTCTTCCCTATCTCTCCCTTCCATGTATATATATCTTCCTCCATCTCTCCTTCTTTTTCTCTTTAACTCAACCCCCAAACACATACACACGCTCCCTCTCTCCATAACTATCTATCTCTCCCTCTCTTTGTCTTTCTTCTTCCCTCTCTCCCCACTCCATTTATATCTCTATCTCCCTTTTTCTCTCCTTTTTCTCTCCATCTCACCCCCCAAACATACACACCTCTCCATATATATTTCTCCCCCCCACTCATCATCTCCCTCTCTCTCTCTTCCCCATCTCTCCCTCTCTCTCTCTCCTCCCTCTAAAATCCTCTTCTCAGTCGTCCCCTAATCCACCCCCCCTCTCTCTTCTTGTATTTATTTATCTGTCTTTCTTCTTCCCTCTGTGTGTGTGTCATCTCCGTGTCTCACTGTCTCTCACTTACCCTTGTCACCCTCTCTCCCTCCTCTATTTCTCTATCTCTTCTCTCACTCTCTCTCCATCTCTCCCTAATCACTCCCCCCCCTCTCTCTCCACCTCTATCTCGCTATATCTTTATTCTTCCCTCCCACTCTCCCCCCCCTCCAACTCCATCTGTGTCTCCCCTCCCTCTCTTCCTTCTCTTTCCCCCACAACACTCCTTCTTATTTCCTTCTTCCACCCCCTATAAATCCCTTTTTTTTTTCTCTCTCTCGGTCCCCCTTCATTCATATGATTTTTTTTTACAAACGACCCCTTTCCTAACACTACCACTGCCCATCTTCCAAAGCACATCAAGAAATGGTCACTTTATGTAATCAATTATATATATAAATCAAATGTAATATTATTATATTGGAGATGGTTATTAGTATAAATATATGAAATAATAATAATAATCATATCTTTTATTATTAGTATAATAATAATAGAAAAATAAATAACCCTTATAAAGGAATCAATTCCTATGGCAACTTCACATTATAGAAGATCAATTTCTTTTGATCAAACGCACCAGTTTTGTACATTTTACATTGATAACATTTTAGTTTAAATATTAATATAAAATATATGAAATCCCAACATTTAATTTTGTTTTTATTTTTTCTTTATATTATATAGTTACCTGAAACATTGAAAATGTTGACTACATTAAGCCTCTTCAACACATCCCCCAAATATTGGATTATCATTTGTAGAGCATCTCAAACGCAATAAAAATACATAAATTTAAAAAGCATTTGAACAAAATAATTTTCTCTTTTCTTTAATAATAAGGATTTTAAATATAAAATAATAAATAAGAATTTTAAATAACAAATATAAAATGAGTAAAGATGATAATGTTTAGAGATAGATTTTTACTCAACGATATTATTAGATATTATGTTAACTACCTTTCCAATAGCATTATTAGACATACTAGTTCCTCTTTAATAAAAAATAAAGTGGCTTGGTTGGAGTCATTCAAAAGCAAATTCTTTTTTATTTTTCTTTAAACCATGATGAGAATATTGTATTATGAAGGTGAATACAATGAAAATCCTTTGAGGCCAACTATAAATGTAACATCAAGGAGATCTATTCTTGAAATCTATTAGCCATCTTAAACAAGTTAATGACGTTGTTGGTTATATTGAAGGGCTATTATCCAATAAATTTATAACTTTTTCAACTTGGGTATCATTGGTTTGTTTTCGTTTTTTAGGCTACCTATGGTTTTTATATTATGATGCACTTTTTGTTGAACAGAAACCTTTTAAAACAATGTATGTTATGAAAGAAATCTCATCACCCATCATAAACAAAGTAAACCTTATCTAATTTCCGCCATTCCTTGCTAATGTCAACTAGGCATATATGTTTACTCTACAATTTCTATTTTTGATTTCAAATATTAACCATCTTAGACCCATATTAACCTCAATTCTATCAAGCATGGAGAGGGATCAAACATATCGAAGTGTTGACGTACTTTTTTAGTACAAAAATTTCGGAAAGGTTTGCGCCTCGAGAGATTTTATCCCTCTCAGTGTTTGATAGATCTAGGGTGGAGATGGATCTAGGCTAGTTTGAGTCATATGTGGTCAAACAAAATTTGTTTAGCATCTACTTATTATGATCATTTTAAATATGTTAAATATGTCTATTATTAATTTGGTCATATTACTTTTAAATTTTCTCAATTACCGGAGTCTGTTAATAACTTGAACGATGAAACAAAAATTTTCAATGCAAAGTGATAATGTTATAAAATTGAATGATACATAATGTGAATAATAAGAATGTAATGAATTACAAATACATTAAAATTTCAAAAACAAAACATTTTAGGTAAGTGAACATTTTATTTTGGATGAAAATTCAAGTATTTATTTTATAATCTAATTACTGTAACACAGAAATCAATGTTCATTGTCAATAATTTTTTGTGCTTACACTGAAATAAATGTGCACTATTAATATACTTACTTTTAAATTAATTTATATCACACATCTAGTTACATTAAATCTTAAATAAATATCTACACTTAAATCAATGTATCTAATGCAAGCAATCAAACAGTGTTAGAAATCAACATCTATATTAAACTCAATACATCTAGTGCATGAAATAAAATAAGATTAGAAAGAAACATATAATTGAAATCAATGCATCTAGTGTAAGCAATCAAATAGGATTAGAAATCAACATATAAAATGAAATAAATGCATCTAGTGAAAAACCAAAATATTCATGGTTTTCTAAATCGAACTACTTTTACCTTTTGTAAAAGTCTTACCTCCTCTTCCTCTATGGTTAATAATGTTCAGTATTATTTAATATGATATAAAACCTATGTTTGTCTCTACATATCTCTTTCTTATTCCCTATCTCTCTCTCCTCTTTATTTATAGGTCTATCACCCTCCTCTCCCCCATCTCACGGGCTCTCTCCTCCCACTTCTCTTGCTCTCTCCCTTTCTCCCTCTCTCTCTACTAATCTCTCCCTCCATCTCCTTGTCACTCTCTTATTCCCTCTCTCTCCTTACTATGTATATATCTCTCTTTACATATATCCTTTACCTCTTTAACTTACCCCACAAACACATACACACTCTCTCTCCATATCTATCTATCTCTCACTCTCTTTGTCTCTTTGCTTACCTCTCTCCAAACTCCATATATGTCTCTATCTCCCTCTGTCTCTCCTTTGTCTCTCCATCTCACCCCCAAAACATATGCACCTATCCATATCTCTCTCTCTCTCTCTCCCCACCCTCTGTATACCTGTCTCTCTCTCTTCCCCTACTCTTCCTTTCTCTCACCCTCTCTCTCTCATCCCTATGGCTCTCCTCTCTCCCTCACTCTCTCTCCCTCTCCCCCTATCTATCCCCCTCTCTCTTTCCACATTTCTTTATCTATGTATTTCTTCTTTCCTCCCTCGCTCTCTTCCTTCAATTCCATCCCTCTCTCCATTTCTATCCCACCTCTCTCTCTCTCTTTGTGTGTGTGTGTGCACACCATCTAACATTGTCATTATATCCCTCTCTTTGTGTCTTCTCCCCCCCCCTCTCCTCTCTCCATCTCTGTGTCTCATTATCTCTCACTTACCCTTGTTTCCCTCTCTATCTCCTCTAATTCTCTCTCTTCTCTCACTCTCTCTCCATATCTCCCTTTTCACCCCCCTCTCTCTCCACCTCTATCTCTCTATGTCTTTGTTCTTCCCTCCCACTCTCTCCACATCCAACGACATATTTGTCTCCCTCCCTCTCTCATTTTCTCTCCCCCCGCCCCCCATGCTATCTCTTTGCTTCTCCCCCTTTGTATATCTCTATGTTTTTCCCTCTCTCTCCCCCTTCCATCCATATGATCAAGAATGGTCACTCTAAGTAATCAATAATATATGTAAATTCAAATGCACTAATAATTGTAATGGATATATTTATTAGTACAATACATGAAATAATAATAATATAAATATTATTTGATTAATTAATACTAATAATGATAGAAGAAATATCCTATAAGGAATTAATACTGATGCTAAGTTCTAACTTCCCCATTATAGATAGAACAAATTCCTTTTGAATCAAATTGACAGCTTTTGTACGCTTACATTTTAGCATTTATATATGTTTTGTTAAATTTAATATATTAATTAAATATATGAAGCCGACATTTAGTTTTGTTTTGTTTTTTCTTTCTATATATTTTTATTGACATTGAAAATGTTGACATACATTAAGCTTCAACATCTCCCCCATATTAGATTGTAGAGGGCACCTCAACACAATAAAACAAATAAATTTAAAAAGTATTTGAACAAAAATATATTCCTCTTTTCCTTATAATAAGGCATTTTAAATATAAAATAATTAAATAAGAATTCTAAATAACAAATACAAAATGAGTAAGGATGATAATGTTTAGAGATAGATTTTTACTTGATGATGTTACTATATATTATGTTAACTACCTTTCTAATAGCATTATTAGACATATTAATTCCTCTATAATAAAAAAAGAAAGTGTCTTGGTTGGAGTCATTAAAAAGAAAAATATTTTTTCTTTTTTGTAAACCATGATGAGAATATTGTATTATGAAGGTGAATACAATGAAAATCCTTTGAGGCCAACTATAATTTGAACATCAAGATTGTCTCTATTCTTGGAATATATTAGCCATTTTAAACAAGTTAACGAAATTGTTGGTTATATTGAAGGGCTATTCTCCAACAATTTTTTAACTTTTTAACTTGGGTATCATTGGCTTGGTTTTGTTTTTTAGGCTACCTATGGTTTCGTTATTATGATGTACTTTTTTTAACAAAGACCTTTTAAAACAATACCTATTATGAAATAAATTTCATCACCCATCATAAACAAAGTAAACCTTATCTATTTTTTGCCATTCCTTGCTAATGTTAACTAGGCATATATGTTTACTCTAAAATTTCTACTCTTGATTTAAAATATTAACCATCTTAGACCCACCTTAACCTCAATTATATCAAGCATTGAGAGGAATCAAACATATCGAAGTGCTGACCTATTTTTTTAGTGCAAAACTTTCGGAGAGGTTTGCACCTCGAGAGATTTGATCCCTCTAAGTGTTTGATAGATCTAGGGTGAATATGGATCTAGGCTAGTTTGAGTCATAAGTGGTCAAACAAAATTTGTTTAGCATCTGTCTGATCATTTTAAATATGCTAAATATTTCTATTATAAATTTGGTCATATTGACTTTAAATTTCCTCAATTACCAGAGTCTGTTAATAACTTGAACGATCTAGTAAAATTTTTAGATGCAAAGTGATAATGCTACTATGTTGAATGATACATAATGTGAATAATAAGAATGTAGTCAATTACAAATACTTTACAATTTCAAAAAGCAAACATTTTAGGTAAGTGAGCATTTTATTTTGGATGAAAATTTAAGTATTTTATTTATAGTCTAATTACTATAACATAGAAATCAATGCACATCATCAATAATTTTTTGTGCTTGTACTAAAATCAATGTGCACTATTAATATAATTACTTTGAAATTAATGTACATCTGATATCTAGTTACATTAAATCATAAATTAACTTCTACACTAACATCAATGCATCTAGTGCAAGCAATCAAATAGGATTAGAAATCAGCATCTATATTAAACTCAATGCATATAGTGTAAGCAATCAAATAAGATTAGAAATAAACATCTACCTGAAATCAATGCATCTAGTGTAAGAAATCAAATAGGATTAGAAATCATCATATAAAATGAAATCAATGGATCTAGTGAAAAACCAAAATATTCATGGCTTTCTAAATCCAACTACTTTTACCTTTCGTAAAAGTCTTACCTCCTCTTCATCTATGGTTAATAATGTTAAATATTATTTAATACGATATAAAACCTATATTTGTCTCTATATGTATTTTTCTTCTTCCCTATCTCTCGCTCCTCTCTATCTATACTTATGTTACCCTCCTATCTCCTATCTCATAGGCTCTCTTCCCCCACCTCTCTTGGTCTCTCCCTCTCCCTCCCTCTCTCTCTCTCTTAACCTCTCCCTCCATATCTTTGTCACTCTCTTCTTCCCTCTCTCTCTCCTTGTCATGTATGTATATATATATATATATATATATATTAATATATATCCCTCCATATCTCCTTATGTCTCTTTAACTTACACCCCAAACACATACTCTCTCTCTCTATCTCTCTCTCCATATATGATGCAAGAGCATCAAATGAGATAAATTACCTTTTAACTGACTATCAAAATTATTTACTAAAGAGGATTGGACCTCTTAAATGTTCTTATTTATTATTTGTTTGTGAAATTTATTGGAGTGCCCAGATTAGAAGTGAAGTGATAGAGTTTGTTAGATTAGGTGTGTGTTAGGTCAATTAAATAGGGATTAGGTTTTTTGAGAAATTTGAATTTAGAGAGGAGCATTAAAAAAATGAAAAACTCATGTTTTGAAAAAAGAAAGTTGAATGTAGATCAGGTCAATAGGGGCCAGAACAAATTTTCTAATTGTGATTTTTCTTTTTTGATTCAGTGGAGTTTCATGGTGTATCTGATATCATTTTATGTCAATAAATTGTTTCCTTCAATTGACAAAAAATCATTCTTCTATAGTTTAATGGTGGAATATTATAGATTGATATCCAATAAATTGTATATCTTTGGGAATTTTGCATCAAAACAAGATTTATCTATAGATCTGCTCAATGTTGTGAGTATTTTATCCTAATTTCATGTTTTCTCAATGATAGATCTAAATAATTCTCGAAGTTTTATGTTTTTTCTTGCTTGGAATCGCTACGAGATAACAAAACCTTCAGTCACAGAAGCACCATGTCGTGGTTCATGCCTGGAATAGAAAGGTCGCCCAAGAACATAAAGTTCATGCCGCGAGTCATGCCTGAGACAAAAAGTCCATACAAGAACAGATGGGTCACATCGTGGGTTGGTCTTGAGACAGATGGATCGCACCAAGTGACGGAAGGGTCGCACCAGCTTATAGAAGTGTCGCGTCGGTTCAAGACTATTTTAAACCAACTTTTAGGAGTCCATTTCAAACTTTGATTTTTGGGTCAGGTAGCCCCACGTTTCTACTTTTTGTTGAGTCATCAAACTCGACAAAATACCCAAGGAAAGGCATCCAAAAATTGAATTTTCCAACCTCACTCAGATGAACTGTGTCTAGTAAAGAAGTTTTTGGAGGCAGAAGTTTTGAAGAACACATTATTGGTGGGTGTATTGCCATCATTTGGTATCAGAGCAAGGTTTAGATTATTGTTCTCAAAACTTCAACAAATATGCCACCCAAGAGAGGAGGAGATGGCATAGGTCGGGGAAGACCTGTAGCCAATGCAGTACTACTTGAAGAAATTAGACATATTTGCACACGAATGGATGTGATGGAAACTGCCCAGAGAAGAGTCCCTAATGAGGGAGATGTCAGTGCTCAAGAAGAATCTTCTGAGGAAGAAGAAGGGGAAGAAAGTAAAACATCCAAAGTTCTCAAGATTTAGGAAAAAGCAAGTGGAAGACCGAAGGTAGAAATACCTTTGTACGAAGGAAAGCTTAATGTGGAAGAGTTGATGGATTGGATTAGTGCATTAGATAAGTATTTTGACTATGAAGAGGTCGAAGATAAAAATAAGGTGAAATTCGCAGCTACTATATTGAAAGGCCATGCAACCCTCTAGTGAGATGAACTACAAATATCCAGAGAAAGGAAGGGAAAACTCAAGATTAAGAAGTGGGATAAAATGGTGAGCAAATTGAAAGGTAAATTTATGCCCAAGAATTACAAATTAAACCTTTTTCAGACAATTACAAAAATTAACACAGAAAGGGATGACTGTTGGAGAGTACACAAAGGAGTTTCATAAGCTGAGCATTCGATCAGGACATGCTGAAGACGACATGGAAAAAGTAGCCATATATATTAACGGATTGAGATACGATATACAAGATGAAATCAGTCTGTTAAGTCTGAAGACAATTGAAGGTGCCTATCAAGCAGCTTTGAAGGTAGAGGAGAAATTATTGAGGAAACAAAGTCAGAAGAACAAAGGTAAAAATTCAGGAAGAGGAAGAGGAGCTTCCAGAACAAGATTCCATAACTCTCAGAATGAAATAGGAGGGACCAGTAATCAACCACCACAGAGAGGAGACTTTGGTAGAGGAAGATTTGGATCCAGAGGTAGAAGCTAAGGAAGGGAAATATGATGTTATACATGTGGAGAATTAGTACATGGATCATGGGACTTCCCTCAAAACAAACCAGCGAATCCAAGGAATGTAAATATGGCAGAGTCAAAAGAAGAAATCCCTTAGGTCATGGGGAAAGAAGAGCCACTTGAGGTAGGATAGTCTTTATTGTTAAAAAGAGTATTGCTAAAGGTAGAAAAAGAAGCCAATGAACCAGCTCAAAGGAAATGTATATTCAAGACTGTGTGCAAGTATAAAGAGAAATGTTGGAAGGTTGTGATTGACAGTGGGAACACTGACAGTATTATTTATATAGAGATGGTGGAGAAATTAGGTTTGGTTAAGATGGTACACCCTAATCCCTACAAAGTGTCCTAGT
This sequence comes from Pinus taeda, assembly GCA_000404065.3. NCBI lineage: Eukaryota > Viridiplantae > Streptophyta > Pinopsida > Pinales > Pinaceae > Pinus > Pinus taeda. The sequence continues at coordinate 516,116 of APFE030687690.1, forward strand.
TGCAGAAAGGACATCAGCTCTTGGTGAAAGAACAATGTCGGGTAGATATACAAATTGGTACATATAAAGATGTGGTATTGTGTGATGTAATGCCAATGGATGTGTGCCATATATTGCTAGGGAGACCTTGGAAGTTTGATAGGAAAGTTTTCCATGATGGTAGGAGGAACACATATACCTTAGAGAAGGATGGGAAGAAGCATACATTGTTACCTTTGAATGATGGAGCGAACAAAGGAATGGTTGAGGAAAATGTTTTGTTGATTAGTGGAAAAGAATTGTTGCGAGAAGTAAAGAAGGAGAAAGAAATGTGTTTTGTTGTTGTGGGTAAACCCAAGGTAATTTTGACTTCTACCAGTTTAGATAATTTTCTTGTGGAAATTCAAAATATGCTAAATGATTATGTCAACATTATTTTTAATGAATTGCCAAGTTCATTGCCACCAATTATAAGTATAAACCATCACATAGATTTAATACCTGGTGCAGCATATAGGCTAACTCAGTTAAATGAAGAAGTTGGGAAACAGGTGCAGGAGTTTGGATAAAGGACTGATAAAGGACAGCCTAAGTCCGTGTGCAGTACCAACAGTGCTTAGCCCCAAGAAGGATGGTGAATGGCGCATGTGCATCGATTCCAGAGTAATAAATAAGATTACTATCAGGTATAGATTTCCCTTACCATGTATGAATGATTTGATGGATTTATTAAGTGGGCCAAAGTATTTTTCTAAGATATATTTGAAGAGTGGATACCATCAAATAAGGATTAGAGAGGGGGATGAATGGAAGGCTGCGTTCAAGACTAATAGTGGGTTGTATGAATGTGATGACGATGCCAGGCCCGCCAACATGTAAAGGGATCTCCCCAATAAGAAGTCCCAATTAGACCTCAGACCGTTTGGTGTAGGATTCCCAACAGTGGGTCATACGGTAATGCCTTGACCGCGATTTCGCACAGAGGAAAGTAAGATAACTATGTTTGTAGCAAGGGTGTGAAAGTTGCAGTGAGCCAAGGAAGGTGCATGAGAGGTTATAACACATGGGGGTTGATATGAGTGCGGCCCTTGGAAAGCTATGATAGCATGCAGTTAAGAAGGGAACACATGAGCGAAGATGCATCACAACATGGAAAGAAAGTTAGCAAGAAATCCAAAGTGATGGTTAAACCAACAACACATTTCAGAAAGACTCATACATACATACACAGATAGCTATACATGCATGCGTAAGCAAACCAATACATATATCATTTAGAGTAAACCAGATAGCATAGAATACAATACAACATATGCATGAAACATGTTGGCTCTTGTTATATTAAGAAGTGTAAGTTCCAATCATACAATACATCCATGTCCAACCACTAGTTTCGATAGTGGAATGTTGCAGCCACAACCGCCTACTCCTCCAAAGAGATATACTAGCTCTGCGCAGTGGAGAAGCCAAGGCTCGTTACAATACTGTCCAAGCTCTCTCCAAGATAGCCTTATCGGAAGCTTGGCTGACCAAAAGTCTTTATAATGAGTTATGAGTTTCTATTTATAACAAAGGGTGGGTTGACCCTTGACATTCCCCTTTGTGACAGTGCATCTACCCTCATGACTCTTCATCTACTCTATGACTGTTACATCCAACTATCGACACTTGAACTTCCAATTCACAAGACACTACATTACAATGCACATGTGCCCATGTGAGAAACAATTTCTTGAGCAAGCCATGCAAGACATCACTGACACTCAGTCTGTTGTGGTCAAACCAACTCTTTGACATGCTTGTGATGGTGAAGGTGGTGAGTTGATGCCAAGCTTGGTCATCCGTGATGGTGTGCATGTGCTCCTTGGTGACATCTTGCTGAAGCGAACTCTTGCCTCTGTTGCATCCAGGTGCATTGGTATGGCACCTTCATCCAACTCGCCTGCTAGCACGTGCATGGTCTTCTTGGGTTCGGTTGAACGGAAACACACTGATGCATAGTGTCTGTGTTGATCTTCCAATGTGTGTTGGTAGTCATGTGCATCCACTGTCAACTACATGTTCAGCTCTAGTTGGGCTTGCTTCTTGTCTTTGCCTCGGTGAGTGTTCTGAATGGATGGGATCACATGCGTGCGCACGATGACATGCATGTTGCTGAATTCCCTTGCATGTGATCACCAACACTGCTCACCATGTCTGCTCCATGCCAGCTATTGGGATGGATCTTTAACTTGTACGGGCGTAGTTTCATCCGTGAGTGCATGTTGCGCCCACTGTGGTACCTGTTCCTACTGCAACTCATTCTCTTGTTTATGTAGCTCTTATTCTTCCTTGAGTTGTTTCTTCAGCACATGCAACTCCTTCTTTGCTCCATTCTCTGTCTTCACGTGATATTCATGTCGCGTCATCGCCTCATAGCTAGAGTCTCCCAAAGTTGCTTTCATCACAAGTGGATCTGCTTGAGCTTGCAAGTTTGTTCTGCCTCTGTGTTGTCAACAACCTTCCTCTTGTGTTCGTTGCATCTAGTATGTTGACTTCAGTTGTTGTTCATGGTGCTTCTTGTTGTGATGTTGCTGCCATCATATCTTGATGTGCTTTTCTATGAACAACTTGATGTCTTCAGGGGTAGGCAAGTTCATAGACACTTGATCGATTGCATCCCCAAGTGTGGTCTGAACGGTGTCTTCATCTCTGCTCTCCTAGAAACCATTGTACCTATGCTGCTGAGAGGTAGATGAAAACACTCATGGCAAGAAATCTGTCATTAAAAAACCAAAATGAACTTGAGAACTGACTTGCAACATACCTGTGTGATTGATCATGAAGGTTCCGCAATTTCCGTCAAGAGGTCAAGAGACTGACTGCCAAGACTACGCAAGGCATAGCCTGGGCTGCTGGGAGGCTGACTAACTGTTGGATTTTCACAATGCAAAGTTCAGTATTGTTGTTAACTGCTGAAATTATGCAATGCGCAATCTTAATTGGCAATGGTTGCAGGCTCAATGACTGCATTGCACAATTTTCTAGGCCAACAATCACTATCCCTTAGAATTGCGCAATGCAAGACTGGAGGAAACTCATTGGGTAGAGATATGCATTTCTTGAGAGTAAGACAAAGCTTTCCCTCTCAGGATTATGCAATGTTGTCTTGTTGAGGTAGAGTTCGGGCAAGGCTGCCCAAACTCACCGATGGGCAACTGAAAGTGAATGTGAATGTGAATGCATGGTGATACTGATTGTCAGCATAAAATGGTGCTAGTACAAGCTAGTATGTATCAAGATGATAGCAAGCACTCACTGAAATCAAGCAAACAACATTCATACAAAGCGAAACAAAAAAAGCGCCAGAAATGCAACACAAGACATGGAAAGCGGGCTTACCCCAAAACAGCTGAGCTAAATGTGCTGACGGCTCCTAGATGCAACGTGGGATGTCAGAGCTGCAAGTTTGATGTTAGGAATGAGATCTGCAGTGTCAGGTTCATGAGTTTTGATAAAATCAAAGATGTGACGCACATGCCACAAATCTAGGAAGAGCAACACTTGGTGGGAGGTTTCTGAGAAGATCCTTTCATCAAACCTCCAAATGCTTAAAATTAGATCCCTGAATCAAGGTATTCCTTTACATGCTTCCTTGGGAGAAGTAGCCCATGCATGTAAATTGGTTTTGCTCGGTCTCAGAGGGAATCATTCAACTCAACTGCATAAGCAAGAGGTTGCTCAACTACTGGGAGAAAATGCGCATTTTTGGAAGGGAGTTGGCCTGGCTGCCTAGGAGATTTGTGTAATTTATGGGCAAAGCAACTGACTATTGCCCATGATTATGCAATTCCTGGGCTGAGCAGTCCTACTGGGAGGAATTGCTCAATTTTCTGGATGAAGCTTGATTGGCAAAATTGTGCAATTCTGGAGCCCAATGGGTTACCAGACAGAATTGCACAATTTTTTAAGGGAAGGCTGGTTTCCCTCCATAATTGTGTAATTTCTTGAGGGAGCTTCTCAGCCTGCAGCTGGACCAAGTATGGGAGAACAACTTGTGAGGGGAGTGCAACAAGTTTTGATGGACAGGCTGTCTTTCTATAAGAAAATCATTGAAGCTTATTGTCAAAGGTTGGTAGGAAGGCTCCAAAATGAAGCTAAGGCTAAATTTTGGAGGTTGGTTGTAGCCTCTACGACACTTGGAGACACGCTGGTAGAACTCCAGCTCTCTGAATAGACCTTATTCATGAAAAGCAAGTCTAACAACTCCAGAAGTATTGTTCAGTTCTCAATTCATCTTGGTTTCACACTAGCTCGATTGTAAGATGTAGCATCTGCCTAGCTCTTGGTCAATTGACACACATTCCAAGCCAAGGAAACACAATTGTTTCGATTGGGGTTGAGGGGTATATTGCTGCAAAAGCATTATAGTCATTAGAGTCTTAGTTTCATCCCTGGTGTTGCTCTGCTGGCAACAAGCCTAGACAATACCCCAGCGGAGTCACATAGGAACACAAGCATGGCTCTGCTACCAGTGAGCCTGGTCAGTACCCTAGTGGAGTTAATTCCATCACCTCTCTGTGCAGGAAGCCTTTCTCTTCTTTCGCCTTATTTATTTTCATTTTTCAAACTTTTTTTCACTTTTTCATTTTTTTAGCTGTCATCTTCATAATTGTGCATAGCACTTATTCATTTCAGAGGCGAAAGAGGGATCCCGACTTATTAAGAGAAGAAGAGGTTGTTCCTATAGAGAAGTAGTTTATGTATACCTTTGACGTGCTTGTTAAGATTTTCCCCCTTATCTCACTCTACTTGACTGAGCTGACAAGGATTAACCCAAAAACAACCAACTAGAGTAGGTGATACTAGTTAGCACGCAAGCGTTTTGTTTTCACCAAGGTTCACTTTGAACAACACGTATTTTTCATTGATGTATCATGGGCTGAAGATAACAAGTTCTTACATAAGAGAGTAGACAATAGATAACCAAATGTTGATAGTTGTACAAGTCCTCTTATACTTTACCCAGCTTGTTTCACAAGTCATACATGGTTTCATGCGAAACTAACCTATGAATGAAACAGGAAAAAAAACAAACAAAAAAGCAAAGCAGAAGCAGAATAAAAAGTGAAAGCAAAGTGATTAAGCAAACAAGAAAGCAGACAAACAAATAAACAAATCAAGTAAGAAAACAAGCATGTAAGCAAACAGACTGAAAGCAAACACTACTCCTACTCCTAAGCTAACAGTGCATGGGCCTAATCACATGAAGTTATATTTCCAATGCAGCCACTAGCGCATTAGTTGACCCATGTTGGGGAAGGTTTGGTCCGTAAGCAACCCGATTGTGAGAACCAGTCAGCGTGAAAGATATAATGATGAAGACGGACACACTTCGAGCTTACAAGGGACCACAGAACTGAGTGAAAGCGCATGACATGCATTTTGTGGAGTTTCCATGATGTTGTGCTACACTGCGTGTATATGTTGAGTGTATGCATTCTCTTGATTGTGACATGCAAGCAAACGTGAGAAAGGTAGACCACTTATGTTGTGCATCTGTGCTTGTTGTGTAAGATTCCTCCAACGCATGAGTGATGGGATAGTGTAGTTTGAGTGGAGGAAGCGAAATATGGGTGTTTGTTTGATCTTCAATGTAAAGAAAAGAGTTATGAGGAGCCTTGAGTGTTTCAATAATTTCCTAACCAGAAGTTAAACCAACCTCAGGACAGCGAGGGCCTGACATAACGATAAGCTTGGGCCAAAGTGTCTCGACAGCCTGCAAGGTTTCGACTTTGTTGACAGATAGATAATCATAGACCAGTGTCTTGGATAGATTAACAACAATTGAACCAACATCATGATCAGATGAGGAAGTGGATAGATCACGACAACCAAGATCAGAAAATTCAAGATGTTTGTTAGTATCCTCATGATTTGATGAATCGAGTAGAGGGGTAGATGGGAAGCAAATATTTTCAGCCTCTGTGTTTTCAGGAAAGACAGATGACAGATTGAACATATTTTTGGAGGAAGATCTGTCCTCTCCACACTATAATGACAGACTAACATCCGACGTGTCCTGTGAATGAGTAGAAACATCCGGAAATGGGTTTTCACAAGGAAAATCAACAGTGGCAGAATCATAAGGGATGTCAGGATGAAGTGGATGAGGCACATCTGGAAGGGGGTCATCCTTCACCGCAGGTTCTTCTTTAGATTCCCGCACACACTCATCATGAATGGTGGCATAGGTTAGCTGCATAACACCAACTTCGTCGACAACTTGATGCTCGTTGTGGTGAATTAAAATTCTAAGTGCAGACTCAAACAATTCCTCTAACCTGATAGCGGGTCTAGCCACAAACAAGACATTCTATGGAATATTTCCTTAGGTTAGAACCAATTAATAGAGCCTACCTCTTAGTACGCTTATCCCATTTAGTGATGACATTGCTTCCTTTCTCTAGCTATCTTTTGTTTCCTTCTACGAGCACCTGAAACAAGTAAACAACAACAAACAACAACCATGATAATATACAAATTGTATTAAATCTATTTGACAAGTCAAGAAACATTAAGCCATAAACATGTGAGATGACATTTTATGTAGGAAATCAATCAATAGTTGTGTCTTTATTAAATCAAGAAGAGATTACAACCAGTGCCTTGATGTTGTTGTTCTCCTCCGACAAATTCGGGTTCCCACACACTTTCGTTAGTATTCCTTGATGACCCCAACAATGGTAGTATCAAGGCTCTTCCCTTTAGTCTTCACACTAAACCACACTCACAATTCTCCCTTAAACACAATCTAGAGAGCTACAAACTATGAATAACTTGTTGATTACTCCAAAATGAAAACCTCAACAAAATCATAATTAAGACTAGCTTGTGCTTGGGAAAAAGAGAGGTTCATATAGCATGGATGGAAGGGAGATGGTTCCTCTTCTTATGGGAGAAGGTATTATCTCTTGAGGTAGTTCCATCCTAATAGGGGAAAGGAGCCCAAACTGACCTCCTCGGCTCCATCCATCCTAACCATCTACCAGACTTCTGTTATGAAGCTTCTAAAGCTAGAAGCTTCGGCTCCATTTTTAAAAAACTTTCAAAAAGAGGATCGGTGCAACTGGAAAAAAGGCTCAGTCGCTCCGGCCAGCACTAGGGACAGTTGTACTCCCTGCATATCGGCACGAGTAGGACACGGGTCATTAGCATCGATCTTGTAAACTGGGAAAAACAGAAGATTTTTTGGAAATGATCCAAAAGGGAATTGTTCTGCTCATGGAGGGACACAATGGGAGTTTCTTCATGATAGTAAAGCATGTAGGGTTCATTGTAGAGGTCCTCCAGGATTATGGAACGGGGAGTACAGGGACAGCGAAAAAATGTTGTGTAACAGATGCCCCCTAAAGCGTGAAGGCTAAACTAGAGTGAGGGGTGAAATGCTTTATGAATCAGTGTGGGGAACCGGAGTCTGTCTTCGGAAAACCTGTAAGAAAGTACAGATACATATACATTACTGAAAACTTTGTCAAATGATACATGAATCATGGTATGGACGCAGCCATCCAATAATGAGAAGGATCACATATGATAACTCATGGTATGGTCGCAGCCATCCATCTGAAAGAGACATGTATATCAGCACAATCATGTTACATCGTCTTGCAACCTGGACTTGTGTAATCTGAGCCCAGATTCTTGCGCTCCAACACAACTCGATCAATGTACAAATTCTAACATGTGAATAGATTTGTTGACATCGAACATGCTAGAAAATCGCTTGATTACCGGTCAATGACGTGAACCGTTAACAAGCATGAGAAAAGACACCAATAATGACAATGGTTCTCAAGGTACTAGCAGCACAATCCACGGAATGTGAATAAAGGAACTGAATTTGAACACCCATGAAATCACCAGATCAAAAGCCAATGATGCAAACTTGACATCGAGTGTGAAGAACTTGTCATTAAGGCATGCAAGCTCTAATGTACTGGAAGGAAGTCTCTCGGTCAACTTCTTAGATAATGAGCTGAAGTTGATAGGAAGTGACCATTTCGAAGGAGGGCCATGGTGTATCCCACATCATTGACACGAGACAGAGGGATGCAAATGATTTTGGATGATATAGACAATCATAGGTAAGGGTAACTGTAGAAGGAAAACTCTTGAACATATCGGCGACACGTCACAGAGTTTGGAAGCCTTTGGATCCATAGGATCAGTGGTCATGATGATGTGGCAGAAATGAAATGTATGGAAAAAATGAACGACCCAACCCAGGAAGGTCAATGATGAAGTGAGGATATCCCAACCCGACACGAAGCAGAAAGTGTCATGTTCAAGGGTGAGCTTCCGACACAACTGATAAAATTTCCCATTTTCCCCCACCATTTCTGGCAGGTACCCCAATTATTTTTAAATCGCAAGCTTGAAGGCGATAGCATATGCTTGCACTGTAAGTTCATCCTTCGGATGAATCCAACCTAGTAAGTTTAATGAGCCCTAGGAAGGAGAATCTCATGTTCGTCATGGTAACGAATCCAATTTCGTTTAATATTTTAATGAGTCTAACAAAGGTGTATCTCGATATCTTTTTCATGTTTAGAGAGTTTGAAAAAGACACGGAAAAGAAAACTCCACATGGTCCATTTTCGTACATTTGTGTCTCTCGAGCCTGAAAAAGTAGAAAATGATACTCGAGAGAACCGCTTGACCATTTCAGCCAAGGAGTACCTTTTTCGTAAATAGTTCATCCCAGCCCGAAAAAGGGGTAAACGCATATTGGGTAAACGATGTTTCACAGCCTTTAACAAGTTCAAAACGATAAGAGCTCGACAATGTTTTTGTGTTTAAAGAGTCGGAAAAGAGCAAGAAAGCGAAGGCCCAATTTTTATTTTCTTTTAACGAGTCAAAAAGGGAAAAATATCTGGCGATATTTTCATTTTTTACGAGTTAGAAAAGAGCTTAAAGATGACTTGTCCTGGAGCAATGAGTGGTGTAAAGGGTAGCAACTAGTTCCGGCAATGATGGAACTTCTCAAAACATGTAATGGTCAAGGGGTTGGCTAATAAAACCATTCATCATTGCGATCCCTCAGGAAAGGAAAAACAACCAAGTGAAAGCATATGATCGGCCAAAGAGATAGTGGTGGTGGAATGAAACAACCAAGGCTCATTTAGCTGATAAAAACAGCAATCGTGAGATGTAAATTGGGTATGGGTTCATTTTTACACAAGCTTGAACCATGGAGAACTCTGCTTGCATTCGATTTCATGTTTACACAAGATTGAAATGAAAAACTATGCTTGTTATAATTTTGCATGCCCCCGGCATAACGACTCAATCGAGGTACATGCCCCCCAAGCTTCATTTCAGTCAACTAGGTGGATGGAATGAAGGTTCATTTTCGAGATCCTGGAAAGACTCGACTGGAATTTTACGAGATCTTCATCAAAGATCGATTTGGAAAAGGGAATTTCTTCATTTTTTAATGAGGTTGACACAGTAAAGGAACTATCCTCGAGACCTGTGTTTCCTTTTTTAACGAGCTTGACACAAGACAAAGAACTATGCTCACACCCTTTGTTTCATTTTTTAACGAGGTTGACACAAGACCAGGAACTATCCTCATGACCATTGTTTCATTTTTTAATGAGCTTGACACAAGACAATGAACTATGCTCATATCTCTTGTTTCATTATTTTTTAATGAGGTTGATATAGGAACAAACTATCCTCGCACGTTGTTTCATTTTTTAATGAGGTTGACACAAGAAAATAATTATCCTCATTAATCTAATCATGGACCATACGAGAACATGGCTCCCAAGAGGTCTTCACTAGATGGAAGAACCACGCTCTAGGAAGAATACATGTCATTTGGTACCAAAGACATATCGGGTTCCAATGCCCCAAGTACATAATGTACTATACCATATGTGTGATCATCAGAAAATGTGGAGACGAAACGGGCAGCCACATTATTGACCTGTGGCGGGGAAGGTACCTCTTGCAAACAAGAGCCGATAGGGGATGATGGTTGCAAAGGAGGTGCCTTGTGACCAATGAACGACAATTGATCAATGATCATTATTCTCCCTTCATGCGAAAACAAACCACACGGAAAAGCGAAGAAACAAGAGCTCTCATAACATAAACATAGTCGCGTCCAAGGAGAAGATTGAAATCTAAAGGACCTTAGACTACCATCACGTCTATATAGACGGTCTTCACTTCCAAAATAATAGGAAACTTCCGAAGGACCCCCAAGGGTTGATTGGTTCCTCTGTTGAAAGCTAACAGATTCCGAGTGACAAGCACAAGCTGTGGGGAGCCCAAAGCTTTCTAAGTACTATAAGACATGATGTTAACAGACACGTCTTCATCTAATATAGTTCCATGTACTACCATATTATAGGCTTGTACTGTGATATAGAAAGGCACATAAGATGGGAGGTGGAAAGTAGTCAATGGACCCCAATCGAAGGAGACGACAAAACTACTTGCTGGGGGTATCATATGATTGCCCCCATGATGTACAAGAATAAGAGAAGGAGTCTCCTAAACAACCAGGATGGGAGGGCCACGCTTTGATTCATGAGAATCTAAGGAGACGAGAATAACATGAGCAATATGATCACCACTCTCTCCCGGAACAAAGTGAGCAAGTGGTGGTGGAACCAAGTCGACACTCTTTTCGACCAATGGTTGGTCAGGAACAAACACAAGAGATTCTTGCTTAGGAAGAGCACGATGGGAAAGAGATGAACCTAAGTCAATATCATGACCAACCAAGAGAGGGTTAGAAGAAAGCCTCTGATAACCAACAGGAAGTTGGGGTTGAGGATCTGCAAGGTTTTCCAAAACTTTGGAAGCTTTATCCATAAGAGGACAAAGGTGAAGAAGATGCTCTCCTTCACATAACCTACAGGGGAATCTAATCTTTCCCTTTTACTTACCATCATTAGCTGAAGGCATAACATCGACATGATCTCCAGAGATCGATGGTGATGGTCGGTTTAGGTTTTGAGACCATACCTCTAAGACTCTGGGAATGCCAGGATATTCTCGAAGGAGATGGTCACTCTTACACATCCTGCAAGGGAATTTTACCTTCTGCAAAGGATCATAAGGTTTTTAGACAGGGGGTGCATTTGGAGAAATAGCTGCATAGTTGGCCTCTCACTTATTTGACTTCTTCTTCTTCATCTTCTTATTCTTCTTCTTCTTCTTCTTCTTAGCCTTATGGTTACTGAATTTCAAACTTTCACCAAGCGAAGTAGAAGAGGAAGATGAAGAAATGGGGGAAGAAGGTGAGGGGTCAACCTTAGAATCATCATGACATGACTCAAATGAAGGAGATGGTGGGGCAGGAGTTCAGACACTTGAGACCACCGAGGTAAAAAATAACCAGACAGGCAAACCAATGGTTAACCCAAGGAGGGACAACGTTGCCATAAAAGGAGCACCAGCATTTCCAAGAGAAGGAAAAGGACCAGGATTCCCACCTGAGGGGAACCCTTGACTGGTAGACTCTGGGAATGTTGCCATTGGAATCGACCCTAAAGAATCACTAAGGAAGATAAATTTAACCAAGAATATTTCGTGGGCAATTAATTTTAAGACACCGAAACAAAACCATTCCTTTTCATATTTTAAGAGTTGAGAAAAGGACGAAAGGTGACTCTAGTCACTTTCAGAATTAACAAGCTCAAAAGAACAAGTGTTTGATGATCTTTTCAAATTTAAAGATTCAGTAAAGATCAAAAATGACTACTCAGGGTATTCTAGGCAAAAGGATTATCAGGTAACCGTGAACTGCAAAATACCTCCCGGCGAACCGAGAATTACGGGAAGGCAATCTCCCCGAATGTTGTGTTCAGTGTATCATGTTTACAAGGCAGCAGACTCAGCTTCCTATGGATAAATGATTACAGCCTAGTGGGGTCTCCCTTTATATATTCGACGGTACGGGGAGCACAAGTCCATACTAGCATTGTCTAGTGTCGAAGCGAACGATAGTTGTTAGGTTTAAAGATGTCGGAACACGTCTCTAGCCGAGACCACTAAATGTGAGAATTAATTTTCAATGCTTCCTTATGTTAATTCAATAAATTCTAACAGTTGATCTTGAATTAGGTTTCAATTTCAAGGCCCTACCATTGTCATTTGACAAAACTCCTACATGCAGCTACATGAAAAAAAGAGATCTTTGTTCGATGAAAGTTAACACTAATTGAGAGATAGAGAACACAAAATCATTGCAACAATCAAAGAATGAAATATTTATCTAATAAATCTCCTAAATGCACTTAATCTTCCCTTAACAATAATAGAAGTTTCATTTCATTTCCAATGTTTATGATGATGCAATTCTAGCTTCTTAGTGACACTACTAATACAATATTTTCGTTTAAGCAAACTAGAATGATGTTCTTCTTTTCATAAAATGCAAAATGAATATTTCACATAAAGCACTTTAATGAAAATTTTCACAATTCCGAACAAACAAGCATCGATAAAACTTAAAGCATGATAAATGAAACTAAAAGCAACTGCTTCCCTTAATCGAATAGACCATACACAAAAATGTTTCAATCAACAAACCAAGCAATGTAATCTATGCGCGGAATGAGAAAAGAGACACTCGAAACAAGAGAACAAATGAGACTCTTTCACTCATTGAATTGAAAATGAAGCAAACAAATCATCCTAGTCACTTATGGGAGGAAGAAGAGAGTCTAAGGGTCAAGACACACTGGCATTGGAATGGGAGAAATTCTGATTTTTTCTTAACTCAGAAATTGGAGCGACTGCCTAACTAACAACTAGTGCCGATAAGCACGACCAACACGACTGGCCAGTACTACAATTAGCGTTGATCGAGGGATTCAAAGAAAAATAAAAAATAACTTCACACAGGGCCAGACTTAACACATCAGAGGGTGGGCTAAACCAAGCAAGCACACAAACCAAGCTAAATGAAGCTTTCCAGTCAGGGAGAACACAGTCAGAACAAGCTGAGAGGCAGAAATCAAGTGAGCAAGACACACTGGTCGAGATCTAGGGTAAACCCTAATCTTCACCAACAGGCATCGGCACGATTTCCTAACTGAAAAAAAGCGCCAGAAGGGGTTCGGTGCGACTATTTCTGAGTATATCATGCTGATTGGTGCGGTTGTTAGTGAAATAAGTGCGTTGACCGAAGATGCAAGGAAAAAATTTTAAAAATTCAAAGGTTGAGACCATACTTGCTACTGTAAATTTCAAACCTAGAGCAATGAACAAGGAAAAGTAGATAGAACTAAAGGGAAATGGTGATACTATAAAATTTCACACAAAACCATAAAATTACAAACAAGCAAACAGAAGGATTGGCTCCCTAGTGGAGTCGCCAATTGGCTGTGAAGTAAAATTCTAAGTGCAGACACAACAATTCCTCTAGCTCGATAGCGGGTCTAGCCACAAACAAGACAATCTATGGAAATTTTCCTTAGGTTAGAACTAAGTAAGAGGGCCTATCTCTTAGTACGCTTATCCCTTTTGGTGATGACCTTGCTTCCTCACTCCAGCTATCTTCTGTTTCCTTCTTCGAGCACCCAAAACAAGTAAACAATAGAAAAAAACAACCGTGATAATATACAAATTGCATTCAATCTACTTAACAATTCAAGAAACATTAAGCCATAAATATGTGAGATGACATTCTATGTAGAAAATCAATTGATAGTTGCACCTTTATTAAAACAGGAAGAGATTACAACCAGTGTCTTGATGTTGTTGTTCTCCTCCAACAAATCCGGGTTCCCACACACTTCCGTTAGCATTCCATGATGGCCCTAACAATGCTAGTCTCAAGGCTCTTCCCTTTAGTCTTCACACTAAACCAAACTCATAATTCTCCCTTAAACACAAACTAGAGAGCTACAAACTATGAATAACTTGCTGATTACTCCAAAATCAAAACCTCAACCAAAGCATAATTAGGTCTATCTTGTGCTTCGGAAAAATGGAGGTTTATATAACATGAATGGAAGGGAGATGGTTCCACTTCTCATGGGAGAAGGTCTTATCTCTTGAGGTTGTTCCATCCTAACAGGGGAAAGGAGCCCAAACTGAAATCCTCGGCTCCATACGTCCTAACCATCTACCAGACTTCCGTTATGAAGCTTCTAGAACTGGAAGATTTAGCCCCATTTTTTTAAAACTTTCCAAAAGAGGATCGGTGTGACTGGGAAAAGGCTCAATTTCTCCAGTTGGTGCTAGGGACAGTTGTAGTCCCTTCATTAGCGCGAGGAGGACACGGGTCATTAGCGCCAGCCTTATAAACTAGGAAAATGGAAGATTTTTGGGAAATTATGCAATAGGGAATAGTTTTTCTCATGAAGAGGGACATAATGGGAGTTTCTTCATGATGGGAAAGCATGTAGGGTTCACTGTAGAGGTCCTCCAGGATCATGGAATGAGGAGTACAGGTACAGTGACATAATGTTTTGTAACACTTGTTCACAGCAGGTGAGGAGTCTGGAATGGGAGAACATAAGACAGTACAGTCTGGAGGATCAATAGAGCATGAGGACGAAGGCCGAGGGAACGAATCCACATGGCAAACAACAAGCTTGCAAGCCAAATCTATTTAGATATCAAGAGTAGGTGGGGTGGGAGGATGTGATAGTTCAACAGAGGTGTGTAGATGATCTCCCACATCACTCTGCGGTGGTGGAGCTATTTGATGAGGTGAAGGCAGACAGTCCCTTGTGACAGCAACTGTGCCTGCCTGTGATTGCATAGCTCCATCATCGAAGTGTGCTGAGCAGGGTTTGGATATGTGAAGAAGATACTCAAATCTTCCATTGAGAAATTCCCAATCAATATCATCTTCGGGGAATCGGTATGTAAGATTACAAAAGCATGTGTAAAATTATTCAACAGATTCAGTGGGTGCTTTTCGTAATTCCATAATTTCTTTGTTGAGTGCTTTATAGTTAAAGTGATTGAAACCATGGTCTATCTCTGCAACCAGATGAGCAAGAGAATGAATATATTTTTCGGGAAGCATGTCACACCAGTGCATTAGGTGACCTCGAAGCGTGTAGGCAAACATCGTGCAGCTCATGTAATCTTCAAAGAATCCATGTCTTTCACATGAGCGTACAACATCAACCGCATGCCTAACCAAGGCTACATGGCCTCCACCATCATATGTTTTATGAGACAAGTTATCCTAGAGATTTTCTGAGATGATGAAATCGTTTCCATAAGACATACACTCCAGAAGAGCAACTCGGTAGTTAGTCATGATAGATATGTAGAGATTCAAAACAGTTGTGAGGAATCAACTTGTCATCTGGCCCTCCTTCTAGCACCAGAATGTTGACGGTGTTGGACCTGCCAACATGTAAGGGGATCTCCCCGATAAGATGTCCCAATTAGACCTCAGGCCGTTTGGTGTAGGTGTCCCAGCAATGGGTCGTACGGTAATGCCTTGACCATGATTTTACACACAGGCAAGAAAGATAAATTTGTTGGTACCAAGGGTGTGACAGCAGCAATGAGCCAAGTAAGGTGAATGAGAGGTTCTAACACACGGGGGTTGAGATGAGTGCGCCCCTTGGAAACCTGCGATAGCACGCAGTTAAGAAGGAAAAACACGAGCGAAGATGCATCACAACATGGAAAGCATGTTAGCAAGCAATCCAAAATGATGGTTAAACCAACAAAAAATTTCAAAATTCATACATACATAGACAGATAGTTATGCGTGCATGCGTAAGCAAACCAATACATATATCATTTAGAGTAAACCATATAGCATAGAATACAATAAAACATATGCATGAAACATGTTGGCTCTTTTTATATTAAGAAGTGTAAGTTTTAGTCATACAATACATCCATGTCCAACCACTAGTTCTGATAGCGGAACGTTACAACCACAACTGCCTGCTCCTCCAAAGAGATATACTAGCTTTGCACAGAGGAGAAGCCAAGGCTCATTACAATACTGTCCAAGCTCTCTCCAGGATAGTCTTATAGGAAGCTTGGCTGACAATAAGTTATGAGGTTCTATTCATAGCAAACGGTGGGGTGACCCTTAACATTCCCCTTTGTGACAGTTCATTTACCCTTATGACTCTTCATCTACTCTATGATCATTACATCCAACTATCGACACTTGAACTTCCACTTAACAAGACATTACATTACAATGCACATGTGCCCATGTGTCCAAGACATCACTGACACTCGGTTCAATGTGGTAAGACCAACTCTTTGACATGCTTGTGATGGTGAAGGTGGTGAGCTAATGCCAAGCTTGGTTGTCCGTGATGGTGTGCATGTGCTCCATGGTGACATCTTGCTGAAGAAAACTCTTACATCTATTGCATCCAGGTGCATTGGTATGGCACATTCATCCAACTTGTTTGCTAGCATGTGCATGGTCTTCTTGGGTGTGGTCGAACCAAAAACACACTGATGCATAGTGTCCATGTTGATCTTCCTATTTGTGTTGGTAGTCATGTGCATCAACTGTCATGTTCAGCTCCAATTGGACTTGTTTCTTGTCTTTGCCTCGGTGAGTGCATTGAATGGGTGGGATCGCATGCATGCACATGATGACATGCATGTTGATGATTTCCCTTGCATGTGATCAACAACACTGCTCACCATGTATACTCCGTGTCAGCTATTGGGATGGATCTTTAACTTGTATGGGCATAGTTTCATCCGTGAGTGCATGTTGCGCCCGTTGTTGTACCTATTCCTACTACAACTCATTCTCTCATCTACGAAGCTCCTATTCTTCCTTTAGTTTTTGCTTCAGCACATGCAACTCCTTCTTTGTTCCATTCTCTATCTTCGCGTGATCTTCGTGTCGAGTTGTCACCTCATAGCCTGAGTCTACAAATTTGCTTTCATCACAAGTGGATCTGCTTGAGCTTGCAACTTTGTTCCACCTCTATGTTATCAACAACTTTCCTCTTGCATTCGTTGCATCTGGTATGCTTCCTTCAGCTACTGTTCATGGTGCTTCTTGTTGCGATGTTGTTGTCGTCATATCTTGATGTTCTTGTCTACGAACGATTTAATGTCTTCATGGGTAGGCAAGTTCATAGACACTTGATCGAATGCATCCCCAAGTGTGCTCTGAACGGTGTATTCATCTCTGCTCTCTTGGAAACCATTGTACCTGTGCTGCTGAGAGGCAGATGAACACCTGTGATACTTGAAGACATGGCAACACCCATGGAAAGCAATCTGTCAGTCGAAAACTAAAATGAACGTGAGAACTTACTTGTAACCTACTTGTGTGACTGATCACGAAGGTTGCGCAATTTATGTCGGGAGGTCGGAAGACTGACTACCAAGAGTACGCAAGGCATAATCTGGGCTTCTAGGAGGCTGACTGACTGCTGGAACTGCATAATTCATAGTTCATTCTGGTTGTTGACTGCTGGAATTACGCAATGTGCAACCTCAGTTGGAAATGGTTGCAGGCTCAATGACTGCATTACACAATTTTCTAGGCCAGAAGTCACTGTCCCTCATAATTGCATAATGTAAGACTAGAGGAGAGTCACTGGAAAGAAATGTGCATTTCTTGAGAGGAAAACAAAGCCTTCCCTCTCAGGATTGTGCAATGCTATCTTGGTGAGGCAGAGTCTGAGCCAAGGCTTCCCAGACTTGTCAACAGACCACTGAAAGTGAATGTGAATGCAAATGCATGGCAATACTGAGTGTAAGCATAAGTGAATGATCATTCATGCAAAAATTGAATGGCAGATTCATAAAATGAAACAACATGCATGTGGGTGAGGCGAGTTGTCGAATTGGTGATCGTTCATGAAAAACAGTTCATGCATGCGGCAAAAGTGAGATGTTAACGAAAACTGAAACGGTGCTAGTACGAGCTAGTATGTATCAAAATGATAGAAAGAACTCACTAAAATCAATCAGATAGCATTCATACAAAGCGAAACACA
Source organism: Pinus taeda (assembly GCA_000404065.3). Classification (NCBI taxonomy): domain Eukaryota; kingdom Viridiplantae; phylum Streptophyta; class Pinopsida; order Pinales; family Pinaceae; genus Pinus; species Pinus taeda. Next base: position 534,067 of record APFE030687690.1, read on the forward strand.
AAAAGCGCCAGAATTGCAACACAAGACATGGAAAGCGGGCTTACCCCAAACAGCTAAGCTGAATGTGCCGACGGCTCCTAGATGCATGTGGGATGTCAAAAATACAAGGTTTATGTTAAGAATGAGTGATAATTGCAGCCAAGGACCCCTAAGAGTAATGGTGGTTGGGCCTATTACATGGATGATGCTCCTACTCCAAATGGTGTGAGATCTCATTGGGAATTAATATCGAGGAGATCCCCTTTGTTAGCAGATTTCCAGCACCATCAATAATTGGCGCTAGAAAAAGGGTCAACTGACAAATTGAGCTCGCTGAGTCTATTTTGAATCTCTTATCTTGAATGGCTCATTCCAAAATCATAATCCCTACATGCTTTACTAATAGAGTGAATATTACACTCCCTGTGGAACTAATTTATAACTTGTCTCAACTAAAGTTTGATGGCGAGGGTGGGAGATCCATATCCGAGCATACATCTCAATTTCTTATGTTTTGTGATTTTTATGAAGTGGGTTGTGAATATGTTGCTTGTAAATTATTCACCCTCACTCTTGAAGGTCAAGTTAAATTATGGTTTTGTACCTTACCATATGCTTCTATTCATTCATTTGAACAATTTTTCAAGGAGCTTCATCAAGGCTCTAACATGTATGATTGTCAAGATGTTTTTAAAAGGATTAATAAAATTAGAGTGTAACCTAATGAATCACTAGAGAATTTTACTAATATATTTCTTCACCTATGTTATGAGTTTCCAGAAGAATATGTGGACTAGGATTTCTTTAATGAAAAGTTTCAACATTTGGTTCACATCTATTTGAAGCAATTTGAATTTGAATCCTTCTTTGATTGTGCTCTCCCAACTTATATTAATCATGAGACACCTCCAATTTCAAAGGAGGAACATATTTCCCCTTTTGTCCCTTTTCCTCCTCTCTTTCAAGATCACATTAACATACATAATCCTAATCTTAAATCTGATTCGATTGAAAGTATTATTTTTTCAATGGAAACCTATCATTATTTATCATCTACATCTCATGGCCTTTTGTATCCTGATTCACTTGATGAATCTGCACCACTAGCAAGTTCTTCAAAACTCTTGATTCTCAAATTGTTGGTCCAAATTGTGATAAGGTATAAGGTAGTCACATTATCCATGAAGAGGAGCATGAGGGTGGAAATCCTTTTAATCTCTCTCCCCTCTTTCAAATTCCTCCACGTCAAGATGTTGTTCCTTCATTCTTAGTTGATCAAGAATATTGTAATATTGGTAATCATTCAAATGGATCTAAGACTCTCGACCAAGCTATAGCCCTGGACAACCATCACCTTAACACCGATAAATCCATTACTATAAATGGTGATGAATTTCAAATTACATCGGATGATCTCTTGTTTTCTCTAGAAGACATGGATTTGCAAATATTTGATTTGGAATCTAATTGAATCATAGAATATTTTCTCACAGAAATTTCTTCCTCAACTCACTAGCCCTTGTGTCGAAATGTGTGTAATGAATCAACTTGTATATCATGTTCTTCTAATTTTCATCCTCATGAATCATATCTTAAGTTTACAAAAGTAGTTTAAGGTCACCCATGATGAAGAAGATGATGCGGTATTCTTTGAACATATTTCTTATAATTTGGGTAATCTAGTTGGTGATGCTTACACATTCGATGAGACTAATGATTCCAACAATTGTCGTATGATTCAAAATGGATCTTGGTTAGATAATTTATGATAATTGTCTTCACACAAATACTGATACGACCATGCCCTCAAAATTTAATCATTCAACACTCTAAAGTTCAGGGACTCATCAAGGAGTTGAGACACTTTAGCTCCCACTGATGGTTATGTCAAGTTCTCACAATCCTAATGAGGTCTCTGAACTAGGTCAAATTCTAATTATCTCACATACTTCTTCTCTCGACATTATTTCATTGGATCTAAGATCACCCTTGAAGGACTTCCAACATTTTCAACTTAATCTTATTAATCCTTAAGATAGAGCTAAAGATTCGTGTTTGGATAATAATTCTTTATGCAACATTGGATCAAATCCAACATCGGATCACGTACCTTTCATAGATGTAAATAGCTTTAAAATCTCCCATCCTTATTATCGAGACAATGATCATCGTTCCCTGAAAGGCTCCTTCCTATCAAATTCTTTCATGAGCAATCAACTCCTTATCCCTCTTGTGAATCAAAACCCTCATTCATGTTGATATAGATATTGGATTTGATTTGGAACATCCTTGTAATATTTTTTCATCTTGGTATCCTAATTGGTTTCCTTCATTTACGATGCCAACAATAATTTTTAATCCCCAAAGCTCTTATATTGTAGATCTAGTGTGTAATCAAATGTTGTAGTATCCCACCTTAGCAAGGTTAATTTTATGGCACTTAGAGAGGGTGATTTTGATGCAAAGATATATGATTATTCATGACATACTTATGTACATGCATATATTCTATAGACTTGGTTTGGGCCACCTGGTTGTTTTGTTCTTGTGATAATATCTATTGTTGTGTGTATAAGAATTGATTTTGGTTAAGAGCATATTATCGATGTTTTCTTTTTTGGTATCCTAGTTTGGACATAGGTCTATGACATGGATGGTGATCCACGATTGAGACACATAGATCTATGGATGATCATGGTTATGTGGAACATATGGTTAATTATAAATGATTGTGGAAGTCGTGATACATGATTTGTATGATTATATATGCTTAATATTGTATTGAGAAGGATGTGACATGGGACCTGGTTGTTTACAAACAAGGATGCTCAAATTATAAATAAATGTGGAAGTATTGATATATGATTTATATGGTTATATATGCTTAATCTTGTATTGAGCAAGATGTGACAGGGGACATGGTTATTTGCAAACAAGGATGTTCAAATTATAAATGACTATGGAAGTCATTTCTTGAAAAATAAAATGATTGTGGAAGTCATGCACAATTCTTGGTCTTGGAACTAGACCTTACCAATGAACCATCGAATGGGTATGAGCTCACAATCAGTACCTTAAGGTGAAGCAGAAATTTTCAAAGCAAAGTAGATGAGAAGCCATGGAAATTAGGGCACGGAGTCCTAAATCCATGAAAAATAAAGACGTGGAGACTTGGATCTATAATAAAAGGATTAAGGTGTGAAGTCCTAAATTCATGAAATATAAAGACGTGGAGTCTATTAGCACTCTGTAATTTCGAGGCTGAAAACAAAATCACTGAGGTAACATCAACATCGGTTTTAGAGCTGGGATATAGCCCTGCCAGCTTCAAAGAGGGCCCTCTCTTTAATATTTAGCTTTGTTGGATGAATGGATATTAGGCTATTTAATGAGCACAACTTTATTTTTTTAAATGGATTTGGTGGGGAAAGCGAGGGAGAGGGCCATTGGGCAATGGAGTCAAAGGCTTGGGGTGATCAGCTTGCAGAAACAACAAATGGGAGTGAAACATGGCAAGCCAGGTATAATACATGGATCTCTGAGAATAAAATGGATTGAGGAGATAGAAGGAGAGAGAAATTCAGCAGAAACCCTGGAGCAACTAAGAATTCCTCGATTTGGCATGAGTAGAAAACATGTAAATTGTAACACAGCCAAAAATAAGGTGCTCAAATAGCAAATCTTAATCTTTACTTTCTGTTTTAAAATGGAGGATTCAAAAATACAAAGAAATAAATACAATGGATAAACACATAACACTAGGAGAAAAATTCACCATTTGGTACACCTCTTGAATCATGAATAGCTAATCTTTTATTCCTTTGCAAAGCATCACTTGAAACACAGTGAGAACCATTACAGAATGGGACTCTTCCCTTCTTATGAATTTTTCCCCTCCCATCTCATTAGAATTCTTACAATATATATAAGAGATCCTCTCCTAGGATCAAGAGGTCGAATTCAACTACCTCAGCCAAAGATAGACACAAATCCATGAAAATCTTGGATTTATTGCCACAAAAAATGGGTTGAACCTCTGAAAACAGGGGTAAACTCAGAGATTCGATTCTCCCAACTGAAGACACTTGGGTAAATTTTGGGAGAATTTTTTGTTCGTCGATCTTTCTGAACAACAACCTCTCTCGGATTTCCCAAATTCATCTCCACCTTGCAAAAAATCTCTGCCACAAAATCAAAGATGCCATGCCATAAAAAAGGGAACTGAACTTCTGAAAACAGGGGTAAAATCAGAGATTTGATTATCCCAACTGAAGACACCTATGTAAATTTTGGGAGACATTTTTTTTCCTCATCTCATGTTGAACAAAAGCCTCTTTCAGTTTTTCTTAATTCATCTCCAACTCGCCAAAATCTCTGCCAAAAAATCATGACCAAAATAGGAAGAACAGGAAACCTAAAAATTCGGGCTCAAAGATGGCTTTGATTCTCCCAACTACCGAAACTTGTGTAACTTATGGGAGAGGTTTTTGTTCCTCAGGCCGTGCTTAAGAAAAACCTCTCTCGATTTTCCAAAATTCCTTCCTTTTTTCCCGGAATATCTCTCGGAAATAGACTGGCAAAACTGTAGAAACAAAAGATTTGGAGGGCGCTTTTGAAGAAGGAAAAGTGGATTTCCGACCCCCCTTGGAGTGGTAAGTGGTATTGGAGGGGGGGAGTCTGAATTTCTAAGGCTGTGCCACATTGTGGGTGGGCG